>VDFB02339830.1:0-35208 GCA_007258455.2 Sequoia sempervirens
GGGACACGATCGGGTCCATATCTCGCAGAGAATCATCTGGGGTTAGCCCCATTTTGGATTTTCGGTCGGCTTTTGGATCAAAACCCCCTCTACAGGGTTCTAAAATTTTTAAGAATAATCTTTTTTCCATAGACCCGGAGATGGGTTCATCTGGGGGGTCTAGGATTTCGAAGATTAATGGCTGTCTGGAAAGATGCAAAGAGAGACCAAATGTTTAGATTCCGATGGAGATGCTGGCGGAGGATATCGATTATTACTCAAGACATTCCTTATACTGTAAGTTCTTAGGATTGAAACTCTCGCTGCAATTTTTGGAAGCCTGGGCTCAGAGGACGTGGATGCCAGAGGGGGAGATGGAGATTCGACTCCTAGCGAATAATTATTTCATTGTTACTTTTGACTGTATCGCTGATCGGACGCATACTTTTGAGGGGGGCCCTTACTTCTACAACCAAGTGGGCCTATTCATGAAACCTTGGCATGCAGGCTTCAATCCGACCGCAGAGCTTTCGAGTCGGGTTCCAGTTTGGGTTCGTCTTCTGAGGCTCTCGGTGGAGTGCTAGCGTGAGGATGTTCTACATTTACTGGCCTCGATGTTGGGGAATCCTGTTGGCTCGTCGCAGCAGACTCAATTCAAGAAAGTAATGACATACGCCCGATTTTGTGTGGAAATAGATTTAAGTAAACCATTGCTAGATTCTTTAGCAGTGTGTGCAGGAGAGTATTCCTGGGTGCAGCAGCTTGACTATGAGACCTTACCATTTCGGTGCCAATTTTGCCATGAGTATGGCCATCTCCAGCGTAGATGTCCAAAGGCTAAGCCTGTGGCGACCAAGGACTCTCAACCCTCTCGTAATCCGCCTAGGGTGGATAAGGGTAAGGATCCTATTCAAGGTAGTGGGGCTGGGGAGGATGGTTTTATTCCTGTCAGGAATCTGAACAGAAATAAGGGGCAGAAGAGGACTCTCAAAGAAAGGCAAGAAGAGGACACTTTTAATAGATTCGAGGTATTGGATGATTTTAGTCAGCAGGAAGTGAATCCAGGTTTGGTGGACCTGGATCAAGGGACTATGGAAGTTGAACAGCATGGGTCTCCTGTTCAGATAGTGCAAGTTTCTCAGCAGGAGGTGCATACGGGTTTGCCAAATGTAGTGCAGGATGGGAAAGATCTAGGGCTTGAAGGGCTCTGTTCAGAGGTTCTTTGTGCTCCACAAGTTGAGGGGACTAGGATTTTGGAATCAAACCATCAGTTGAGGGCTCCGGAGGAACCAAGCTGTGTTGTTGTTCCAAAAAAAAGCAAAGACGCTTCGGCCCACCACTCTCAGGGATCGGGCTCGGAGTTAGGTAAGAGTAATAAGTTGTCTTCTCATTTGGGAATTCTTCAGAAGGATCTAAAAAAAGGTGGGGCGGAAAAGGTCTCTAAGCTTGGCAGGAAGAAGGATGTGGAAAAGATCAAAATGATAGGGGAGAACTTGGTGGAGTCAGGGTCGGTTAAGACCTTGGATTCTCTTTTTTTGAGCCCCTTGAAATGATCGTTTTATCTTGGAATGTAAGGGGCTTGAACAGTGGCCCTCGACAAAAAGTTGTTCGTGATTTGGTTAGAAGTCAATCTCCTGATGTGCTCTTTCTCCAGGAGACTAAGTTGTCAGTTGAAAGTATGTTTGGTTTGATGCCTAAGTTGTGGGGGAATGGTGAGTGCCAATGTATTGGCGCGCAGGGGGCCTCTGGGGGAGTGGCTTGTTTATGGAATCCTCAGAAGATTTCTCCTTTTTGGTGGATGTCCTCCAAGTCTTCTCTCTTCATGATTGCTTCCTGCTTTGAGTCAGGGGAGGCTATATTTTTCTCCAATATTTATGCGCCTCCTGAGCTTCATGGTAAGCAATTATTGTGGACCCATATCAGGTTTGTTAGAAGTATGGCTCCTTACCATCCGTGGATAATGGCGGGGGATTTTAATGCTATCTCTAAGTTGGATGAGAAACGGGGTGGTATTGCGAGGCTGGAGCCGTCTGCTCTTCTCCTTCAGGATAACATTTCAGCTCTAAATCTAGTTGATATCAAGCCTAGTAATGGCCAGTTCACTTGGACTAATCGGAGGATTGGGGAGGATTGCATTGCTGAGCGTCTTGATCATTTTCTGGTTTCTTGTTACTGGGTTGGTGGTTTGTGGTCCTCTATGTCTGAAATTTTGGACTGGAGGGGTTCAGATCATTGGCCTATCAAGCTCGCGATCTCTTCAGCTCGTGTGCCTCGGTCTCCTCCTTTTAAATTCCAGCTTATGTGGCTGAGGGATCCCTCTCTTCATGACTACGTGGCTGAATGGTGGAGGTATGGTAGACCTTCCTATGGTACTAAAATGTGTACTTTTGCTAAGTTACTTCAATTTGTCAAGTATCAACTCAAACGATGGAATCGACATTGCTTTGGAAACATTTTCCATGCTAAGGCTGCTGCTCAGGCAGAGTTGGCTGGTATTACGAGGATGATTAGGGAGGATGGGATGACTGAAGTGCTGCTTTTGGAAGAAGCCAAGGCTCTGAAGCTGTTGGAGGAGTGTGAGCTAAGGGAAGAAATTTTTTGGAAACAAAAGGCCCGGGTTGATTGGTTACTGGAAGGAGATAAGAATACTGCCTTCTTCTTCAATTCGGTGAAAGCCAGGAGACATGGCAACTCTATTTTTGTTTTAGTGAATGACAGGGGTGACCAGCTTTCCTCCTCTCAGGAGATCTCTAACGAAGCAGTTCAATACTCTGCTTCTTTATTCAAGGAGGAGGAGCGAAGGAGTTTCGATGAGGAAATTCAAGTCCTGTCGTGTATCCCTTCTCTCATTTCTAGAGAAATGAATGAGCATCTTATGAGTGACATCTCGCTTGATGAACTGGAGGGTATAGTGTTTCAGATGAAGAAGCGGAAAGCCCCTGGCCTGGATGGCTTTCCGATTGAATTCTTCCAAGAGTTCTGGGATATTGTCAAATTGGACTTGTTAGCAGCTGTGCAGGAGTCTCAATCAAATAAGCAAATGCTAGGGTCTCTCAATTCCACCTTCCTAGCTCTCATTCCCAAGTGTGAGGGTGCTGATAGGTTAAGGCAATTTTGGCCTATCTCTCTGTGCAATGTGATTTATAAAATTATCTCTAAATTGATGGCTGACAGGTTGAAAAAGTGGCTTTCAGTGTTGATTTCTGAAGAACAGAGCGGTTTTGTGGAGGGTAGGCAAATTTTGGATGGGGTGGTGATTGCAACTGAAACTATCCATTCCATGGCCACTTCCAAGATTAAGGCAATGTTTATCAAATTGGATATGGCTAAGGCTTATGACAGAGTTCAGTGGTCCTTCCTTCAGCAGATTCTTCGCGCTTTTGGTTTTGGGGAGGATTGGATTAGCTGGGTAATGAGCTGTGTTACCACAACTTCCTTTTCTGTGTTAATCAATGGTGAGCACTCAGAGCTCTTTGGTGCGTCTCGGGGTTTGCACCAGGGAGACCCCCTCTCTCCCTATTTGTTTATCCTTCTTGCCGAGGGTCTGGGACGCTTGATGAGAAGGCATGTGGAGCTGGGGCTTATTTCGGGATGGAGATGGAATGGTGGCTTACCTTCGCAGTCTCATTTGCAGTTTGTGGATGACACTGCTTTGATGGGGCTAGCGTCTATCAGGGAAGCTACTAATATGCGCAAAGTTTTGGATGTTTATCTTAATGCCTCGGGCCAATTGATCAATGAGGAAAAGTCCTCCATCTTTTTCTTTAACACTCCTGAGCCCATTCAGAGGAGGATTGCTCACATTTTGAGATTTCAGATTGGGTCTCTCCCCTTGACCTACCTTGGTATTCCGATCTCTGTTGGAAGACCTCATAGGGATTCTTGGCAAAATATATTGGATAAATTTTGTGTGAAGGTTAATCATTGGACCCACAGATGGCTGTCCTTTGTTGGGCGTGTTCAGTTGCTCCAGTCTGTGGTGCAGGCTCTTCCCATCTACAGGTGCATGATCCAGGCTGCCCCGGTGAGTTTCATTAAGGAGTTTGATTCTCTTGCTAGGCAGTTTTTATGGGCTGGTAGCCTACAGTCTTCCAAATGGAGTCTTGTCAAGTGGGATACTGTTTGTAGCCCGAAGCAGTTTGGAGGGCTTGGTTTAAGGCAGTCTTTGTTGTCCAGTGTGGCTCAAGCTGCTAAGTTGTATTGGCGCTGGTGTGTGGAGCAGGATCATCTCTGGGCTAGAATTTTATCTCATAAGTATTTTCCAGGGATCCCTCATAGTGATATTCCCTGGTACTCCTTGAGGGGGAAAGGTTCGGTGATTTGGGGTACTCTCAAGAAAGGGGCTACTCTCATAAAGGATGGCCTTTTTTGGATTTGCAAAAGGGGGACGGAAGCTCTTTTCTGGTCTGATTCTTGGGATGGTTTTCCCCCCATTCTTGCCCAGTTTCCGAACTTGGTAACTTTATGCCAGCGGTTCCTCGAAGCTGGTTGGGCAAGGGTGAGTGATTTTAAGTCCTTCTCTACCCGAGATCAGCTGAGAATGGTGAGATGGAAGAACCCTGGCGAGTGGCCTGATGTTGGTATGGAGGAGGATTGTGCTGAGCTGCACAAAATCCTCTCTACTAGGAAATGTAGTTCCCTGCAGGAGAGGGATGTTCTTTCATGGTCTCCTAATCCTAAGGGTGTCTTTACTGTTGCTTCTAGATATCAAAGATTGTTATCTCACAGGCTTGAGGGGGGGAAGGTTCACTGGTGGAAGAGAGTGTGGAACAAGTTCTCCTGGCCAAAGTGTAATTGCTTTCTTTGGACCTTGGCCTGGAATAGGTGCTTGACGTGGGACAATATTCAGAAGTGGGGGTTTCAAGGCCATTCTATTTGTGTTTTGTGCGGGGCAGCGGAGGAGGATTCTTCCCACTTGTTTTTTTGGTGCCCCTTTGTTTTGCATCTTTGGCATCTTTGGTGGGAGGCCTGGAGAATCCCGTGTGTTCATGCCTCTTCACTGGTGGAGTTTTGGAACAGTGTTGGTAGACCTCCCTCTGGGACCTCTTTCCTGCAGGAGGTGTGGTATGTTGGTCCTACCTTCATTTTGTGGCAGATCTGGTTAGAACGAAATCGTAGAATTTTTCAGGGTGAAAGGTTGATTTTCCAACAAGTTTGGCAAAGAGTAAGGGCTATGATTCAGGAGACGGTGGAAGCTAAGTGTGAGGTGGTTTTCCCTTTAGACAAAGGGGATGCTGAGAAGGTGGAGAGACTTGGAATCTAGGGGTTGTCTTCAGCTTCGGCTTGCGTCAAGAGGGGAAGGAGGGGGAAACAAAAAGTCCAAAGGTTGGGCATGTGGTTGCCCCCTCCGGATGGAATCTTGAAGATCAATACTGATGGTTCTTCAAGAGGCAATCCAGGTCCTGCTGGAATTGGTGGAGTTGGTCGGGACTCTTCAGGCTCTGTGGTTTTCTTCTTCTCTGCTCACGAAGGGGTGCAATCTATCAACCTTATGGAAGGTTTGGCGATTCTCTATGCTCTTGAGAGGGCTTATGATTTGGGTTGGCGCAGGGTTATTTGTGAATCTGATTCTCAGGTTCTTATTGGTTTGATAAATAATCGGACGGTGTCTGATGTTAGCTGGCAGCTGGCTAGAATGGTGCAACAGATTTTACAGATTAGTTCTTTGATGGAGTTTATATCCTTTGTCCATATTCCTCAGGAGTGGAATAGGGCTGCTGATTGTTTGGCTAAGTGGGCTTCTGAGAATCTTCTTGGTTGGAAGATTGATGGGTGGGAGCAAGTTCCCCAGGAGCTCCGCCAGGATTTAGAAGGGATTCTGGCTAAAGATGGGGATGGTCACAATGAGGAAGGCTGATGTGTAGTATTTGCTACTGTTATTCTTTGTTGGTGGTCTTTGCATTACAGTTTTTTTGTAATCTTCTCTTTTGATTTTCAATAAAGTTTTACCTTTTATGCAAAAATGCTAGATGTTTCACATTTTATTAGATTTCTCATTTAAATATTACTTTAATTGATACTATCCTTGGTGAAATATTGCATTTTATGTAAGATAAAAGGTTGTAAATGTGATTATTAACTTTTGATATATTTTATGTATACTACATATATTGTAGCATTTACAGCTCTGAAGTAGACATGTGTGTCAATGGATGCTTAGGTATGTTCTATTCTCAAGTGGAGTATCACTCAGGAGAATATCTTGAGTGATGGCTGATAAAGTAAACTATCTGAACATACACACACCACCTTAGAATTGAGTGAATCGAGTCAATTTGTGTGGATTATATGTAAGTCATCCATAGCTTGTATTTTTTCATTAGGAGTCTTGTTTACTTCTGCATGCTTTTGCGAGTGATGTTTATCTATTTGGTTTTTGAGATCTATCTTGTGTTATTACAATCATATGGATAGGTGGGATGTAGGTGGAAGTATGTTTATATGTATGCACATACGTATTTAGGAGGATCAACGACGTACATGGCATGCATATGCATGAATATACCATTACGCACCTATGAATATGATGGTAACATAAATCGGATGTAAATTGAATCGGATAATGGACATCTCCCGCCAACCATATATATATATGTATAAAACCGCATCCCGTATGTATTGCATGTCACATTTTCCATTCCATTATCCATGTCCATTTCATCTTCCTTCTCAATGTGAATATTCATTTTCCTTCAGGATATATAATATATATATATATATATATATATCAGATGTATGCTGATTGGCTCATGATATATATATATATTTATTAAATATATATGTGTGTGTGTGTAAATATATATATTAAATATTATATATATTTAGGTTATATATATACATATACATATATATATATATATTGAGGTATTTAAATATATATATATATATATATGTATATTATATATAAACTATATATATAATTAAAATATATATATTTCATATTATTCTTAACTTTGGAAATCAAATTATTATGATTTAATAAAAGAGTTGATTTTATGAAGACTTCAATTCACGTATATAGACTTTGGCTTAAATATGTCGATATAGTTTATAGTGATGAAACTCGACTTTGAATTATACACGGCTCTATGTATTAACTGTGCATTACCAATTATGAAATGTGAATGAGTGAGATGTTGAAATACGTCTAAAATACTAGCTTTGACTTGGTCAATTCTTGAAATTATGAATACATTGACTATTTCCAATGCATTTAACTATTGCAGTCGATTTAAATCCACAAGGAAAGTCGATTCTGGATGTGTGTCAATTATTTACCATTGATATATTCTCCCACCTGTAAATTGTGCCAACTTGGGATATTTGGCGCCACCTTTGTTTCTCATTTCTTGTCAATGGCAATTGAGGAGAAAAATACAAATCTCCCATGTGCAATTTGAAATAGTCTTGTAATTTTTTTTATTGTAGGAATCGACCTATTATACCTTTTTTTGAGTACAAGCTTAATCCAGTGCCACCTTCAAGATGAATCATGCTACAGGGGAGTGGTGTCAATTTACATGCCCAAACTATAGGAGTTTTGGAGGTTGTCTTCTCTATAAATAGTCACCCAACTCTCTTGAATTGTATCATTGTCATGTTTTGTATTCTTATTCTCTCATATTCATGTTGTGACCAATATTTGCAGTCAATCATTATCAATTGCTTGTGCAAACCAATTTACCTCCATTATACTAATTCATTGAGAGGGACGTATAACTATATGTCATTTGTTGGTTGTTATTTCTGAGTGTTACCGATTGTTATTATTTGATTTCTGACTGAGAAGTAGTGAGGGATAATTGTCTTCATTACCAAGGGAAGAGTGCTTTCAACAAGAGAGGGAGTGTGAATTGATTTGTGAACCTGAATTGAGCTATAGAAGAAGGCTACAATGTCATCATTTTGGGAAAAGCGAATACAGGCATGGAATATTCTTCTACTATTTATTTAGAATTACTATGTTGCATGAAATGTCTTTTCTGCTTGAGCTATAGAAGTATTTACATTGCTTTTGAAAAGGAAATTGAAGTTTTCTATTTTTTTTATAAGATCTCCATAATAGGAGAATGAAGCTTATATTAGTTAATATTTACTAGGTTTGATTAAATGTAAGGGTCACTTGAGGTACACCCAGCTAAGTTATTAAGTTAACTAGGAAAGCTTGTGTTACTCCTAAGATAGTATTCCAGTATGGGAAGGAGCTTGTGTACTTACTTGCTATATAGATTCATTTCAAGTAGATTAGTATGTTGTATGTTGGTCTGGGACAATGAACTATCCATTGAAGAACAATACCTATGTGTAGTGTAAGATAGCCTTAAGTCAAATCAGTCTGAATAGTGTATGTGATAAATGACTTCATTTGGAGTACTAAATGAGAACACTTTGGCCAAAGTAGTGCAATGTATGATACTCCACTTAGTTGTGTGATTATTGAGACTACATTGTCAATTCACCGTGATCCAATATTACATACTAGTTCGAGAATGTTGGTTACTAAAGGATCTAGTTATGTAGGACACATCACTATGCTCAATTGGTTGTTGTTATCGGTTACTCAACCAATCTCTTCGTTGAAGGGAAGGGCCATCTATTGAATGATAGATGTTTGGGGGACTACATTAAGAGTCCATGGTTGGCAGAAAAGTGTATGAGTGATGCTTCTCCTCCACAATGGGCGACAGAAGAACCAAGATTTGAAAGGAAGGATCATGGACTATCTTACTGCTATTTGTTCAAAATCTCCATGAGCTATGTATGTATTTGTATGCTTTCTTACTCTACTGTATATTTGAAAAGAGAAGGAATACATGTTGGAATATGTTTGTATCTTGTTTGGAAATTATCAATAAAACAAAAAAAAAAAATTATTTCAATGGCTTTACTACTTGTTACCTTTACTTGTTTGGTGTAAAATTGAGAAATTTTTACTTTATGAAAGGGTTAGTACATTACATTGTAGGTATGGATGACTTGACAATTGCCAAAAAATTAGTGTGTGTAAGAGCTAATGGAGTTGCAATGATGCAAGGCCACAAAAGTGGTGTTTGCACAATGTTACAAAATACTTGTGCACCATACATGCTTGGCATTCACTTCATGGCCCACAAAATGAATTTAGCATTCAGAATTGTAAGCTAGTTTCCTATAGTATGAAAAGTTGAAAATATAGTCCATGAGCTTTACGAATACTTTTTTTGAAGTCCCAAATGTTTCATGGAATTTTAAAATTTTGTTGAGGGAATGACAGTAGGAAAAAATCTTCTCAAGGATGTTGATACCAGATGGATCCCCCTGCATGGACTAGCACAACAAGTTCTTTCAAAATATCAATCCTTGATTGGATTAATGTACGAGCATCACAACACAGTAGACAAAGCTCCTGACCTCTTACATAGGTTAAGAGATATAGAGACACTCTTGACTTTAGCTAGTCTTCTCCCCATGTTGGATGAAATGAACAATCTTGTGAAGAAATCCCAAGACAGATATATGTATATTTATGAATATTCCAAACTACGTAGACATACATGCATGGCCCTCGATCATCTATATCGAGATCTAACTTCTAAAAGCCCAAATTATTTCATTTGGCAGAAAATTACTGATTTGAATAGGCTTGATAATTATTTACAATTTAATGCAAGTGGGAAATTATGTATCTGTGCATGCGGATTTGAGACACCAATGTATAATTGTACGACAACCAAGAACTCTATTAGAGAAGTACCTGTTAGAAAGGAATATTTTAACGACATTGTTAAATCTGTTAGTGATAATTTGAAGGAAATTACAAAATGTCTTTCCACAGAGATTTATGATAGATTCCCTTGACATGAAATACTTGAAGTCATGGGTTTTTTGTATCCACAATTTTGGGTAAACTGAGATAGCCCAAGATATTTTCATGATAAAGTAAATATCTTAATCGAACACTTTTCAAAAAGTGTAACATACAATGAGCAAACAATAGAAGGAATTATAAATGTAGATAAGCTTAGAAAAGAATGTAAGAATTTTGCAAGAAGTATGATAGACCAATTTGATTCCATGGGCATGGAGAAGTTCATTGAACCAGGATCAATAGCAAAGGCTTGGAAAAACTTAGGTCAGAGTGAAATATTGTGTGGTTCAATATTAGAATATTTCAAACTTGTTGATTTATGTCAAACAATGATATTAGGGTTGATGGAGGATGAGAGAGTTTTCAGTTCATTGACATTTTTGAAATCAAAGTTAAGAAACAAACTAGACAAGAATTTCGAAAATTGCTTGAGGATGAAAAGAACTGTGTATAATGTCAAAAAAAATCCTTTTGAAAGGGAACTCACAATCTATAGGCCCATATGCAAAAGAAGAGGGTTGTGTAACGCTCCAATTTCAAATTTTGGTATTGGTGGCACTGGTAGTAGTAGTGGGACAAATGATAGTGACATAATGAATGTTGAATTTGAGATGCAGGCCGAAGAAAATGAAGACCAGACTCAGAATCAAGATGACTCTTTTACTTTATCTCAAGTTGAACGTCAGTTTTAGGACCCTGACTCCATTTGGGAAATGGAAGTGAATGAGTAGCTTTTAGGTATTTATACTACACTTCATGACTCATTTTCCAAACTATAGTTGATGATATTTTATATTTCATTCCATGAAATTGTGAATCATTGCACTTTGTTATATTTTATTTTATATTGCACTTCATGAATCATATCCCAAATTCTAGCTGATGATATTTTATATTGTATTCCATGAAATTGTGATATTTTATATTGTATTCCATGGTATTGAATTTGATATGTGATTCTACATCATTTTTAAAGAATAACACTTATCACACTACTTATAAATTCCTATTGCATTGTCATTCACACAATATTTGATAAATAACTGAAAGGAATATTAAGCCATTCGTTGAATAGACGCTAATAATTCAACATCCATAACATAAACACATGATATGATATGACAACTTATAAATAATCATTGATTATTTTGAGTCAAAAGATAGTGAATACAATATTGGAGAGCAAGATAGGTTGATATTATATTCAAAATTAAAGAAATGCACTTAAGTATTTGAGTCATCTTTTGTTATTATAGAGAAAAATGACAACATTTCCTATATGTGCTATCAAATAGCTTATAGTAGGCATCCCAAAAGATGCTTTAAAAATTTGGTTGTCTTTCTAATCTGGGTGTTCTATTGGTTCTAACTTCATTCTTATGTTCTAGGGTTTAGGTGTGTTATAAAACCTCTCAAAAACCCTAGATGTCTTTTCCTTTTACCTACATTCCAATTCACAGATGACCAGGTTTTACTTGTTCTCGGTCTCTTAATAAATATCTTATGCCTTTGCTTCCATTTACTCATAGGCCCCTTGAGCCTAGTGTTCTCGGTTGCTACCCATAAAATCCTTATAAATCCTATCTTGTCTTATGCAGGTCATAAAATTCTTTATTTCTTGTTTTTTTCCCTAAGTTTGGGTTTTAATATTCTCTCAATACCATTCATGTTATAAACCTAGACAGGTGACCCCTTTTAAGTCATGTAATAAGTACACATGCTTATTAAAATACTTTGTTATGCTTGGCAGGTCCCATTAACTACTTTCTATTGATTCCCCTCCATCCCGAGGGATTAAAATAATCAAATTAAGGAGCTGACGGGATAGCAGGTAGGTGACACTTGGCCACCCTTTTGGTGGGTCCTACCACTACTCGAAGGCACGAATGACTAAAGGTGTTCAAATCAATGGTTACTATGGTTTTTGACAAAAAAAGAGAGCCATTCCCTACCTCCCCGCTGCCATAAGATGCCCATGCTTTAAACCCAAAGGGGAAGTGGGGAGGTTCACATGTAGATAGTTTTAACACTTGTGGAGATGGTGGAGCTCGCAGAGTGACATGGAGATAAATCCACATGACATTTTTCAGTTGGTCAATGGTGAAAATCATTTGTAGTCATATTTTCAAACTTATTTGACCAAATTTGAGCCATCTATTGGGCCATCTCACTACAAGATTGATGGTTAAAAATCAAAGTTAAAGATTCAGGGAAAATGAGTTGTATCAATCGTTCTGGTTCAACCGAGTGAACCATAATGGTGGATATGATTCTCTTTCTATCATTATATGATTCTTCTCAGTTGTTTGAAAATTTGTTGTAAGTTCTCTTTCTATCATTCTATCATTAGGGTTTCTAGTTTCGTTGCATTTATTCTAAGGTTTGACATTCAATTTGAACGATTAGTCGGTTTAGTCCTTTTATTGCCTTGCATCAACCCATACCCTAGTTGTAAGCTTGCAATTTTTTGAGCAGTAAATCCTATTTTACACAAACTCTATGACTATGGCACCCAAATTCAAAGAATCCACTTCAAAAGACCAATCTTCTAAGTCAAAGCCTGTTATAAGAACTTTGGTACAGGACTTAACCAAACAATTGGTATCTTCCACCTCTGAGAAACCAAAGGGACAATGTATGTACTTTGGCTCTGGAACTAAATTTGGCATTACTGATTATTATTGTACAATTAAAGATCTTGCCCTACCATAATCTAGATGTAGTCTTTTCTAGGAATGGTTTGGAAATAGGAATGCTAGTATCCCTTTTTACAACCCCTAGAGATTGGACATGGGTAAACTAGTTGTACCCAACATGTTCATAGTTGTTGATCTTCTCCAAGAAATCGTTGCAAACTACAACCCTTTGGTTAGGGTTGTTAGAGCTCATAATGAATAGAATCTGGTATGGTCTAATAAGGAAGAAGTTGCATATATGTTCAAGTTGAACACTTGGAGCAGTGGCATGGTTAAGATTGATGAGCAGATGTTGAGGGAGGAATACAAAATGGTAAAACACAACTTCAAGGTGTCAGTGTTGACCAATTTTTGTGATATAAGTAGGGAAGGGAAAATACAAAAGAAATATTACTTTGGGACCCTCTAATTTTGAGCCCCTCCCTATTAAGTATTTCCAACCATAATTTTAGAAGACCTTTTACTTCCTCTTTCAAATTCTAAGGTTTGATCCTGGATCTAGCATGCCAATAGCCCAAATGTACATGAGTGCAAGTATCCAACACCTTAACATAAATTCCTTATATGATTTTTCCACCTATATAGCAGAGGAAATTCACAAAGGATTGGTGGCCTTGAAGGGAGGGAAACTTGGTATTAGATTTTGATGGTTTTCACTCTTTATGCATATGTTTCTTTTCAAAGGTGCATACTATTTTGGTTGGGAGATGGAACTTAAAAGGTTTGTGGATAGTATTGAGCTTCCAGTGCAGTCATGAACCTCTATATTGGATAGGAATGAAGAAAACACCAACTATGTGACTGCTACAAATCCTTTTTCCACCAAGTTGAGACAAGCTCTAGTGGGTGATGTACCTAGGATCCCTAAGGAGTTACATGATTTTTTGAGGCCTGCTGAGAGGAGGCATAATCTAAATATTGCCATGTAATTCCCTGTAAGGATTGTATAGTTCTAATGGTATTTGGTAGACAATTGACACCCCACATACTTCCCAGGGAATTGCCTCTGAGGATTGGTTTTTTGGAGGTAATGTGGTAGCTAGTGAATGTAAATGATTTCTTCCTAGATGAGAAGCGAAAGGGAGCTTTCTTCCCTACATACACTATGTTTGTAGATTTTGTAATGATAACACATGGATGGAGGAATATTGTGGACCACTATCTTAAGGAATTATAATATGAAGATCCGGCCATATAGGACATATGATCCTGAGGGGTTCATAGCCTGGTTAATGAGGAGAAATAGGGAAGGTCGATATCTTCATACCCACACTATGCTTAATGAACTCATTAGAAATATTTTAGACATTGATTTCCAAGCTGAAAAAATGAGGAAGTGGGGTGTTTTTCTAAAACTGGAAAGATAAATTAAGGTAAAAGAGCTTGATTTTAAAGCTTTATCAGATATTACTAACCCAATTTTGAAGATTGGAGCTGTGATTCAAAATTTTGACAAAGTAGTGGGAAAATTAATGGAAACAAAAGTTATGCAAGATAAGGGGAAGGTCCCTATGATAGAGGAAGAGTCAGTTGTGCATCCTTCCAAGAAGGTGCACATTTATTCAAGGAGGAAAGGCATAGTAAAGAAGCAGCAAATAGTTGTAACTCCTGCACAATCTGAGGAGTCAAAAGTGTAGTCTCCATAGCAAAAACTACCTCCATTGTCATTGTAGCATTCTTCTACCCCTGAAATAATTTTATTAGATTCTCCAATTAGAGAATCATCCCCTCCAAGGGAGCCATCAATAAAGAAGCAAAAGGTTGAAGCTTCTAATCTAGTTGACTATCCTGCAGAGGAGTTAGATGATGAAATTGTTATAACTGATGAGGAAATAATGTAGGGGATGTCATCTCCTCAAGAGAAAATAATATCAAAAACTTTGAGCTTTAGCTTGAGCAAATCTTACCTAAGCTGAATAAATAACTTAGAGGATGCCAGATTCCAAGCTTGTGAAAGCTTTATGGATTATGATCAATTTTTCAAGACACAAGCTTTCAAGGAATATGTATGGAGAGCAATGAAGGATGAGTATGCAACATTGGTGCAAACAAGGATAAGTGAGAGCCCTAAGAAGCCCCAATAGGTTGTTGAAGTTGAGGCTCGAGATGAGATGAGGGCCAAGTATTCAAAAATTTCTACAGAATAGGGCAGGGAGTTGGTGAGAAAGAGTGGAGTGTTATTACTCCTAGAATGGGACCTAGCATCAACAATTTCTTTTGACACTATGAGAAGAAAAGATGCCTCATTTTTAACAATGAAGAAGTCACATTGGATTTGCAAGGTTATCTTTTAGTCAATAGTGGGATACTCTTGCTATTTGGGCTTTAGCCCCAACCACTAAAAATCCTGAAGTTGCAGAACCTGCCCCAGGTGTAAGAGGAGGCTTAATCATAAAAAGAGTTTCAGATACATTTGCCTTGGAGGCATCAACAATGAATGTTAATGTGGCACAATTCACCAAAGCCACAGTTGAGTCATTAATGGAGGAAAGGGATAGTTATAGAACCAAATATAATGAGGTGTTCATTGAGTACAACTCGAGCCAACAAAAGATGGCTCAAATGCAAACTCAAATGGCTTTGTGGAAAAAACAATTCCAAGCATTGTAGCCTAGTACCTCACATGCTGCAATCTTTCCTCCTCCTTCCCCAATTCTTTCACCTCCTCAAAATCAAGAGGATACTACCACCATTGAATCTGAAGATGTAAAAATGGCACAATCAACTCCTGAATCATCAAATGTCCCTCAATTTGAGGAAGTTACCAAGGAGGAGTTGATGCAAAATATCAAGACTTATGAAGATAGGATGGATGATCTTATTCGTTGGAATAATATGAAGATTTTGAAAATAGTGCTTGAGCACTTAAATAAGGGGGTAGAGAAAAGATTAATTAGTATTCATGCTAATTATGCTCTAATGTTTGATGCCATTAAGAACATTGATAGAGATAAAGAAATTTATATTCCTTTAATGGATAAATGGATTCCAAGGGCTCAAATGATGAGGGATATGGCTATTGCATCCTCTCGTGATGCAGATAAGCCTCTAAAGATGCTACTAATCCTAATATTTGTAAAAAAAATAAATGGTTCTCAAGGGTTGATTCAGATTGAGTCTTTAGAGGTGAAGATTAGAGAATTAGTTAAGAAGTTCAATGGTTGGAATTTTTGTCTTCTTCCAGAAATTCTAAATGAGAAGGGTGAAGTTAAGTCCTTGTAAGAGTGGAAACACCAGGCAACTCAAGTGATAACTTCCTAGGCCAAAAAAATATGTGATGAAATGGATTTGGTTATGCTGAGGAATAGTATGGACAGGCTCATGCATACAAGGGCTTTCCTTGAAGATTTTTATAAGGAGGAAAATCAGGTGGCAGTCAGGTATAACCCATACAAAAAAAAAGTAGATGGTATCATGGGATTTGACTGGCCTATAGAGGAGGATTTTGTATTATGGAAGTCCAACTATATTGACACATTAGACATATAAATTACTGCAAGTGGGAGTGGGTGACAACATTTTTGGTTTGTGGTTTGCAATAACAAAGCTCAGCAGGGAAGTGCAATACATGGCCTAGAACGAGTATACATTAGGCCTTGGATATATATATCAATGTTCAAATATTGCACTTTCTCAGTTTCAAATATGGTGAGAAGGATTCCAGATGTGGAATTACTTTGGTATATTCTCTCTTTCACTTTATGCTTTTCTTCTACAAGTTTTTAAAGCACATGGACTACAGTGTTTGCTTGTGGAAAAGAATTACTTTGCACCAACTAAAGGAGCCTAAGTTTGGAAGGCGGGAGAATCTTCACCAAAAAATGGAAATGGTTTTTGTCTCATATGAAATTCTCCCTCATATTTGGAAATGCAAATGTACAACTACCTTTGGGGATGTTTTAAGATTGAAATTGAAATGTATGTCAAATGTAAATGTGACTAGGGGTGGGGGGCCTAGGTCGGTTGGCTAAATCTCTCCTATTGTAGGAGGTTGGTCACGAGGTCTAGTCTCCCCCACCCCCATGGTACTAGAGGGAATGTCTTACCAGCACTGTTGGTCACATTAAAAATTTTACCAGACGCACTGCAGTTTATAGGGGGTCATACTACCTAATTCTTGCAGTCTAAAAAAAATGTAAATGTGACTAAATGTGTAATTTGGCCCAAAGCTTGTTTTCTCCCTTGTTCTTATAAAAGGGAATTCAAGGCCAATTGCATGGGTCTTTGGTTGAAAGAGATTTTGAACTCATGTAAGATAATTTTGTAATTCAAGCACAAAGAAATAGAGTTAGTGTTGAGGCTTAGGTATGAATTCAAGTTTGTAATAGGAATAACAATTTTACAATAGTTATGGAATTTGAATGAAAAAATGCATATTCTAGAACAAATTCTATCTTTCTATATTTTGTCATATGAATTATTAATAAAATGATCAAGGATCCTTCTATTGGTCTTCAATCGTTTTGGTTGAATGTATGATTTTTTCTCTACTTTAATTCAAAGAATTAATTAAAATGTTTAGATGGAATCATAGGTTTGTATGACTAAATTAACATATTATTAATAATTTCATATTTTAATGTGATAATTTAAACATGTGCTCAGTGGTTCAACACTCAACTCAATTCTTCATAACATATTAACAATAGTAGCATATACAACAATGAACATCAACAATCATTTAATGTGTATCTAGTAGTTGAAACCAGAATTTTTCTTCAAATGATAAAATAAATAATATAGATAATTGAACATCAACACATTACTGAATTTGAGATTTTTTATTGATTTTCACATGAAGGAATGCATAGAGGAATTGGAAATGCAAATCTTTCTCAAACACAACTTTGCATAGAGCTGAGTTGGAACTTGGAAACTCATATTATCAAATATCAAATCATTGTATCACCTTTTTCTAGAAACTTCCACTATTTAGGTGGTGCAATTGTCATTTGTTCTAACTGATGTTGTTTGACTTGAAGATTTTTTAACAATTCATGATTGGAATTGGAACCTGTCTTGAATTCTTCAGTCAAAATTGCATTCAAGTTTATTAATGGTTTGATGGAATCCAAATAGTTCTCCACATCTGGGTTCTAAGGAAACTAGGCCAAATCAATCTTCCTTGCACCCTCCATCTTCTTTCTGAAATCATCCTTTCCAATGAATCTCTCATTTGTGTCAAATGCCTTTGGAAAACCAAGCTATGTGAAGTTCCTTACCTTTTCATCTAGCTTCTTCATCTTGTTTACAGACAGATGCACAAATTCCTTTGTTTCACACATTCTCAAACACTTTTGAATGATAGATGACAACATCATTGAGGCAACAAGCCGATTATTAATCCCTTTTGATTTCAAATCATTGTCACTAGCTTTGTAGACCATTTGTTGAACTTGATTTACAAATTTCTCTAATGCCAGCACATCTTTGTTGTCCACTAAATATTTTTTGAGCTCCTTATAATGTATTTTTATAGCATCTATCAATTGCAGCATATCACACAAATGATCAATCTTCTGCATTATTTCATCCTAGATCTTTTTTTTCATATGCCTCATTATTTCTCCACAAAATGCAGTTAACTTATTTTGACAAGAGTTAATTTCATTTTTTGCTTCCATCAGCTCTACGACCAATCTTTCATTTTTTTTCTTTCTCCAATTTTTGTTCCCACTGTTCATTTCCTTTCCCAATGCTGTCTTAATTTTTCTGAAGTGTATTTTTTCTCATCATATTTCTTTTTTCTCTCATCTAACCTTTGCTCTAGTTCATTCACTTCTCTCTCATTTTGTTTATCCTCTTTGCTTATTGATGTAGAGTCATATATTTTTATTCTTTTTTCTAATTCATTGCTCTTGTTATATGTTTCTTTCTTCTTTTCTTTCTCATTTGCTAGGTCTTCTTGTAACTTTTCTATCTAAGTTTGCAACCTCTCTCTCTCTCTCTCTCTCTCTCTCTCTCTCTCTCTCTCTCTCTCTCTCTCTCTCTCTCTCTCTCTCTCTCTCACTTTAGAAATGATGTGTTACACACCAATTCATTGTTTCTTTGATACATTAATTTTTTCAATATTTTTGAGTCCAAAAAAATCCAATTGTAAACTGCTCACCTAAAATTCAGATCGATCCATCTGATTTGTTGGTTTATTTTGAATTGTGGGAACAACAATCGTGTACTCCATGATTTTTTTAATTGTGTCAAATGTGGGTAATATCATGGTTGTTGTAGGCTTTTAAATTACAATAGATGCACTCTCCATTAGTTGCTTCTTTTCTTTTTTATACAATTCTGATTTTTTTTAAACTCTTCAATGTAATCAAAACCTGGGGATGCAGGAATAATGGAATGCTTGAATGGTGAAGGAATAGGAGTACTTACAATTGCTAATGCTATTGCAGCCACACTAACTGGTAGTGGGGGAGTGCCTGAAAATAATTCCTTTGTGGTGGAAATGGTAGTGTGACTTGGACCTATCAAAATCCTTTGCCTCTTTTTTATGCCTTAATCACCTGGTGTTTGTGTGGTATCTTGTATTTTTGTCCTCTTGTGTGTATTTTTTTGTTGTAGAACATGTTGATCACTACTAATACTACTACCCATACCATCACCACCAATGGAAATGCTAGTTGTACTAGGATCTCCACCATGGGCATGTCCTAGTTGTGATTGTATCTGACCATGAGGATTAGGATTTGAAGCTCTAACAAATTAGATTGTTTTGATTCTACTTGTATTCCCTTGGTCTAATTTTTTAACTCCAAGGCTAGATTTATCAACTGGTTTTCTATGCTCTAGATTTGTTACTGTCCAAGGGCCTTGTCCTTGGGACCCCAAAGGACCACCTTCATAACCCATTTTTTCAGCTATGCCTGCTCCTAAAGTATATTCTTCTTTTGTGACCTCACTTAAACCAGGTTTGAAATTGGCATAGCTTTGTTATTCCCTACCATCATTAGATTCATCATCAGTTTCTTGATCTTCATGATCATTGGGATGCTCTATATTCCAAAATTTGCTAAACTCGCTATCTTCTTCATTATCTCCAAATTCTGCAAGAGTTCTTGGTTCACCTAGCTCCTTCCTCATAGACCAAAAGGTAGTAATTTTTTATCATGACCATTTTTTATCTATAACTTCCTTATCTAGATAATCTGGAATTTTTACTCTACTAGATGGTTTACCACTTTTTTCATAAAAAATTGTGTACATCATGCTTATCTTTCAGTGCAATGCCATAATTTTTGCTAACAATTATTCAAAAGAAATACCTTTTCTCAGCAACACTCTTCTCCATTGCTACTTTGACCTCATCCTAAGAATCCTTGTTTCTTAAGTTTTCAAGAAAGGTTTTACTTTGATGTTGAATTCTACTTGCAGCATTCCTATTGGCCATGATCATTGTTTTAATGGTGTCACACGGATCATACTACCAATGACAGGCATCATCAAAATTAAAAAAATTCAAAAGATCATGAGCCACCTTAAATGCTTTTCTCTCGAATGTGAACCCTCCACATAAAAAAGGTAAAGAAGGAGATAAGGTCCTCTTCCGCTGATTGACAAAGTGTAGTTCATCAATACTCTGCATCTACCTTACATATTCCAATGCAAAAACCCTTTTTGTCACATGTATATTTTGATCCATAAAATCTTAGCACAGTAAATTCTTCCATTAAGTACCAATCAACCAATTATATTTCTTTTCCTAGTTGAATGCAATTTCTACATGACATAGGCAATCTAGGCATTGGATTATTTGTAATTGCTTGATGTAATGGAGCCAAAAAGTATTCTACAAAATTATTTTAGTTCCTTCAAGAATCATACATCCTTATCTCAGTGGTCCAATCATATACTATATCCATTGTCTTTTCCTTGGCATTACTATACATGGCTGAATTTGAAGCTTGTTGGTCTGAAACAGTCCACTAAATTTGAATAGAAAAAAATAGCACAAGTAGGTTATGAACCTATATGTCTTGGTGGAACCTCCTTTAATCATTAAAAAATATTTATGCATGGATTCTACAATGTGCATATTTGACATGTGGAACACCACGATGGATATTATATACCATTTCAAGGAGGCATGCACCCACTTCTCAATTGCTATCCAGTTCGAAGAAAAATGATACCATGGAAATAGTATCCTAAACCCATGGTTTAAAAATATCAAAATCAGAAGGAGGCTTATGATTACCTTTCAATTTTTTTCTAACTTATATGTTATCCTGAACTATTTTATTCCACTGCTTCATAATCACTAGCAAGCTTTTCTAGGTCAATGTTGACATGTCCAAATTCTTCGGTTGTAAACCCCAATACTTTTCCAAGTTCTTATGCATTAATGAATAACAATTCTTCTTTGTTATCTTTATTAACAATTTCTCTTTTATTATCATCATAATTTTGGGCACAAACCATGATAAATTCTGAGCAAGGTAAAACCTCATGTAACATCATGTGCCCTAATCCAGTTACCCATGGTGCATTGTAACTATTAACTTGCATTTACTTTGTAGCCTTATTCTTAGATGAAATTCTAAGTTCTAAGGTACGCCTACCATAGATTTTAGGATCATAAATATCATGGTATTCATCAGTGAAAACTAGGATTTTAAGCAATCCAACATAATGTAATTTTTATCCGATTTTGCTCTAGTGGTACTAGTGGTAGACATGCTTATACAATGTGAAATTGTGAATTCCCTCTTAGTCCTCCTTAATTTTTCTTAATTATTAAGTCTCTCAACCCTAAACCCAAACTTCAAAGTTTGACAAAATAAGATTTTAAGAAATGATGAAAGTTGAAACATAGACGTATGAATTCTATCTTTCACTTACCTAGATTTTGATCCTTGAAAAGATTAATACTGAAAAGCATGGATCATCTTTGTTGGACGTGGAACCCAAAATCTCCCTAGTGCACTACAATGAGAAATCTAAAATCTCCCCATGTGTTGACCCTCTCACTTAAAAATAAAATCACTTAGCACTTAGCAGTAGAAATTTTGCTTCTTCTTTTCGAACATTAAAGTGAATGAAATTTCAATGTGTTGCTTCCAGACTGCACAATTAGTACATGGCTGTCCTACATTGAAAAAAAATTCTAAATCATTGATCTTTGTAAATCTAATGGTTATAGGGTGATTCTGGAGGTTTAAGTTCGCAAGCCTAGTGCTCTGTGCATTTCACTCTGGAATGCAACTACAACCATACATCAAATGTTCATTAAATGGTTGAATAATTTATTATATAAACAATAAACATGTGTTTTAAAGTTGTTTTAAAATTTAATGAACTAGGATTGACATCAAGGCCAACGAGCCAGTAACTTAATGTTGCAAAGGACTTAAGAAAATGAATAATGGTACTGGGAACCAGGGGAGAAGGTCAATGAAAAATTAGAAATCAATAGCATTTCGATGAACCCAGCAAGAGTGACAACTTTTAGTGTTTATAACATTATTTGTCAATTTGATGGAAACTTTATTTTTTCATTTTTATTGCTTTATGTTTTAAATCTACATGCAAATATTTCATAAATAGATAATACTTAATTTCTTAAAGGAAAAAAAAATGATTTGAATAGAGTCATAGACACTGAACTCAGAAAATAATTATTTACTATAAATGAATAACAAAGAATAACACTACCATTTATTTTATTACAATTGAATTACAATATTACATTATTCCATATTGTTTTAAAGACGAGTAGTTGTAGAGCATGCAAGCTCCTACTTTTTATAAATGACATATGTCACTTTACATAGACACAATTGATTCCAAGCTCTTGCTCATGACAATGGATTACAAATTGATTCCAAACTTCTATTGGTGACAATGTAATACAAATGTGACTCTAAAAATAAATGCATGGGATTTTCCTAGCCAACCATGCTGGAGAAATGGGAGTTGTGAAGATACAAAATGTATTTATCCTCTTTGAGAACTAGAGTCATGCAAAAGATGAGAGGTAGTAAATATACTCCCATATTTTTCTCGCAGCTTCCATGCACTGAGATAACGCTTATCTCCATCAGAGCTCCTCATCATGGTTCAAAACTTGTCTGAGAAGTCAAGTCAACCAGATCAACTTCTTTCCAATTCCACCCATTCTGAACTTGAAGGAAATTGGTCTTTTACTTTTTAAATACATAACTGGAGGTAGGAGAATTTAGAGTATCCCCAATAATACCACATCATATTCTTCATTATTAACCTTACAAAATGAAAACCCTTATGATAATTCAGAACATTGCACTCAATAGTAAAGCCTTTAGCCTTCAACGAATGATTTCAGTTGTGCTAACCATCCCTATTTATGGGCCACCAGTGCCACTACCATCTAGATCCCTATTTACTTGTGAGTTGTGTCATGTGTGAGGTTGGGTATAATGATAATTGTGCAAACCAAAAAAACAACTTAATTGATTCACATAACTTAATCCTTACATTTACAATTAAAATGTTTAATTTGATTGACATTTGGCTACATGCAAATTATACCTCAAGTTGACAAGCTATCAAAATCACCACTCAAACAATATGAAATCATTACAAATATTCTTTCAATTGATCACTATATTAATTACATCATCATCTACAGTACATCGTGCAGTTTTCAATATCAAGCTATCCAATCAATCACTTCGGATTTACATATGGCATTAATCCACATTGCCACCCGCAGTACTGCAACGACACTTTCTTCAAAAAGATTGAGAATTAAATCAAAGGTAGAGTACTTCGAGGCATTGAAAAGAGAGAATTAAATAGCTTGTTTAACCTTAATCATTATCAATGTCCACTAATAAGTCATAATAAATTTCGCTCACTTATGATCAGAACTATATGTTGATAATTACTATTCGTTTTAAAAGCCACATTTTTATACTGAACCAAGAAAAAAGGATTTACAAGAATGGAGCCATGAAAATTATTTTAATTTAAGTAGCTAAAGAATGAAGTACAACTATACATACTACATAGCCAGCCTGGCCAAAAAGCCACTAATCGTGACAAAAAACTAGTCACAAAATACATATTACAAGAATTGTTACGTTGTACAATAAATTATAAAATGTATAGAAGTTAGAATGAAGAAAATATATAAAAGTTAGAACAAAGAAAATGAAATCAAATACTCACACTTATCAATTAATTCACCACTTGATGTGACAATAATTTTTTTATAGTTAAATAGCTACTATATGGGGCCGACAACACCCTATATTGACCAAAAAGAGTTTGTACATATGCTTGGAGTTCGACCACTCTTTAGGCACACCTATCTACCCACCACCTACTAATTTACAGTCATCCATTGTCTACCACTAAAGCCCACTTGTAGCCAAAAAATTACCAAAATGGCCTGACTGGCCACAAGCAAACAACCAGAAACTATAGTAAACCCAACTACCATACACTTTCATGTTTTAATTATTTTTGATTAAAAATTACAAAAAGACACATACCAAAGGAACCCCACCAACACCCGTGGCTCTATTCTTCAGTGTTCACCATCACCGACCGCATGCATCTTCCTTGCTTCAACTGCATTCAAGACAACTGGGAAATCCACGCCGCAATCACTGTATGCAGGGTGATTAGCCCACCCCTCCATATCCCTATAGTCATTCTCACGCCACTCTTCTCCCATGCCTAGCTCCCAACCCTAATCATTCTCAGCCCACACTTTTCCTTCCAAACCTTCTACATTTACAAATTCCTACACCCAGCCCATCGATCATTTCTTGACGATTTCCACAACATGCATCAGGAAAGTGATGTTCCTGTCAATCTCCCCCCAGCACTTTCCAAGCTCTATAGGTTTCAATATTTGCACCATGAGGAATTTTGGCAACTCCAACCCATTCCCCAGAGATATGTAGTAATTTTTTGGGAGTGGGATGAGCAAGTTGCCATCTACATTGTCCAGTTCCTCATCAATTCCTCCCAGCAACGAGTGAGAAAAGACCATTTGATAGAGCTTATTCCCCTTCACTTTCAAAACCCCCATGTAAAGAAGCCTCGCCAAAACATTGCCACAATCTCAATGTTAGTCCTAAATCTGTGGTGCACCAGTAGGAATTCTAGACCTAGTTTCTTCTTAACCACTTGAAGCACTAATGGATGTGAAGACACCACTATCCCTTCCAGCTAATTATCAGTAATTATTCCATATAAATCTTGTTGTTGCTTAGTGGTGTTCAAGAAGAGAAGAATATTTATTGCTCTCGGACTCGTGAGAAGTTATGAAGTGGCCAAATTTGTGAAACAATGCAACCACCTTCCCCTATTTGAATGAAATTTCCTTACCATTTCATGATAAACGTATCAGGAAACATACCACCCAAGACCATTCACAACCCGCACTAAAGAATATGACAATATTATTTCAAAAACATTGTGAAAATATATTCCAAGTTACCTACAGGCTCCACCATCTTCATGAATGCTGAGAAAATCCACGTGTCAGAATCCCCGCTTCCCCGTTGAGTTTAACCCATGTGCAACTTTCAACAATGGGGAGGTGAGGAGTGGCCCAAATTAAATCTAGCACTTCACATCTATATGCTCTTTACCTTAATACCATTCACCTATTCATAACCCTCGAACTAGATGGATGACCCAGCTTAAGATGTCTTGCTTACCTTTAAAACATGTTCTTAAAAGGTTGCTTTAGTAGCGCAAGATTTAACACTACTCAACCTTATGTCAAAATATTTCCTTAATATTTTTCACCTTGCTATAGTTCGTTTGACAGTTATGATCATTCCACATGGCATTTCCCTATCTCCCCGTTGAGGGAGGGGAGATGTAGGTGGGTCCCCTGCAAGCTGGTAGAGAGCAGTCAAGGTTGACCCACGTCACCCTATCTCGACCGTTCATTTCTCAAACCCATCATTCGCCTAGGTCAAGGGGTCGGTCACCATGATGACTCCAAAGGCTTAATTCATAACTTAAGCAACCTTCAACTACTAGTAGTCAGTCAACAATAAAATATTATTTTGGTTGTTATGACTTTAAGTGATTTAATAAGTAATAAAATGTCAACCATTTATTTTTGGAAATCTAACAGTTCTAGTGTTATTTCAGAGGTTTGAATTTGCAAGTCTAGTGCTTCACACATTTGCTTCTAGAATGCAACTACAGTCGTCCATCGAAAATTCATCGAACGGTCATGGGTTATATTGATTTGCACTGACATCTAGCTTTAGACATAATGAATATGTTGACACTTGTCCCCATTCTGGACACTTTACGAAGGAATTTGGATGTGTGGAAAATTTATCCTGGAATAGAACAATGTAGCATTTGATATTTTTGCCACCCACACTATGATTTATTATTGGAATACCAATTTATTTCACCAATGAATTTTTCTATTGGTTTGAGATTATGTTTAATTCGCCAATGGTTTTATTCCTTCATTTGAAAAAAAGTTTTATTCGCTAATGAAAAACATTTTATTTGGTTTGAAAACATTTTTGAATCGCCAAAAAAACCATTTTATTTGTTTGAACACAACTTTAATTCACCAATAGAAATATCTTGTTGGTTTGAAAACATGTTTAATTCGCCAATGGAAATATTTTATTGGTTTGAAAATAGGTTTTAATCACCAATGAAAATATTTTATTGGTTTAAAAAAATTCCAATTTTTGAGGATTTTCCATAGACTTCTATAGATTAAAAAAGATTCACCAATTGGGATTTTTTTCTTCAAAAACAAAAAAATTGCTAATAAAATTAATATTTTTATCAGGAAGTATACAAGATTTGCCAGGATTTTACACCTTCACCGAGGGGGAGGGTTCTTAAAGTTATCCCTGCTTGTGTATGTTTTATTGTTGCATAATCACATATATTTGTTCCTTTGTGCCTATGTTGGTTTGCCATGGGATATTGGATCCTAAGGCTTGCACAACCCCCTTGATCCTCAGTCATCCTATCCTTTCAACATTTGTATAATCAAACCCCTCTTGACATATATTTCTCTACTTTAGTGTGATTATGAGTATAATTTCATACTCTCACTAAATTTGGGGCTAAATGTATGGTCGTAAATTGTCACCCATGACAATTTAACCTTATGTTTGGTCCCCCTCTTAATTATTGGACCTAATTGAGTGTTTAATCTCCTAAATTATGCACTCCATGGCCTATTTTTGGTGGTTTATGAGGAATTGCAACCAGAAATAAATTACACTCATCTAAGACATTGTCCCTAACTCCTAAAAACCTAGAAAATAGGGTTGGGACACTCAAGCCCAAGGCGTAAGTGTCCACCTTTTTTTGCTCCAAATTCAAATATGTCAAAGTTGGCAATTTAAAATTTGCAATTCCATTGTCTGAAGTCAGCCATCAGGATTCAATTTTTGAGAAATTGAATAAATTCCTATAAATACCTAGCTATTGCATCATTTCAAATCTAACAACGACATCTATCTAGAAAATTATTAGAAAAAATATGATCAAGAGCATTATTGAGCAAGTCAAGAGAAAATTTTTAGAGAATTATTGCAGCAATTCAAGATCCTAACATCATGTCAAAGTTTATGTGGGTTTATGTGGGTTCATTATTTTTTGAAGGCTAACACTCTATATGTCTCCAAAGAAAATCAATCATTCAAGAAATATATCAAGTAAGTTCCAAAATCCTTGAAGTGATGTGCATGACTTCAATCCTTCAAGGAATCCATTGAAGGGTGGTGAGTTGCAACCTGTGTAGATTATAGGTTTGAAGAGGACTAAAAGGATCTTGAAGGAAATTTTTGTTGGAAGTTTGTTTGTCATTGATTTGGTTGTTGGAAACATGAGCATGATCATAGATAGTGTTGTCATTGGTGTCAACATTATGGTTTTATCTCCAAATTCTCTCTCCTCTACCAACATTTGAATTGCATGTGCATGGTAGACTTTGTGTTGCGGGTACCCCATGGTCCCCCCTTGTCCTCCCTTGACCCAATCCTTGCCTAGACGCATGCGGGATCGTGTCCCTCAAGGGCCACTCCTAGCTTGTCTATTTCTAGCACTCCCGTGACTTCGGGTTGGCCCGGGTCACCCGTGATTTTGGATTTTTCTAGTGGGGAAGTGTCGGTGGTCTCCATCTCATCGAAAGTTAAAGGATGGAAGAATGTACTGACTAATGGTAGTTAGAATGCTAAGGGCCCCTCTTCTCACCCTGAAGAAGATATTTCTACTACGGCACTGAATTCACTATCCCTGATACAATTAGTGATAGGATTGTCTCCTCAATGGAAAATGCGGTGGTGGGTTGTTTCCTCTCCTTTTGCCCCACAATGGATATAGTCAAGAGATGGGTTGCAGCTAAATGGAACCTCAAAGGAAGTGTGGATATTTGTGCTATGGTGGGTGTTCTTTTCCTCTTCAAGTTCACAGCTTCAGAAGACTTAATCTGGGTCCTCTCTTTTGGCCCTTGGGTCTATGGAAAGCATAGTATGGAATTGTGTGGATGGAAGCTAGGGTTCGACCCCACAGTGGATCTGAACAAATTGGTGTCGGTTTGGGTCTGTCTGCCTAGTCTACCTCTAGAATACTGAGATGAAACCATATTCAAATGTATTGGGGACTCCTTGGGCTAGTTCATCACTTCAAACTCCATTACTAGGTCCAAATCCAGGTTAGTTTTTGCCCATTTTTTTGTTAATATCGAAGTGCATAAATCTTTTCCTACCTCATTAAAGCTTTGTTCCAAGTTTGGTTCCTAGAACCAACAAGTCTATTATGATAATGTTGAAGTTTACTGCTAGAAATGTGCTAGACCTGGCCACCTAATCTCGAACTGTAAATATTCTTTAAAACATGTTCCTAACCCTAGTGAGTCTGTTGTTGATGACCACTACCCTTTTGAAGATGACATTCTAAAGATTGTTGACTCCTCAGCCAAGTCTGGCTCTCCCAAGTTGGTTGACTCCCAGGTCAGCCTTGATTTCCCCATTGTTTGGAAGAATGTCTCCTTCGCAGACTTGGTTTTGGTCCTTGTTGCTCCTGCTCTGGCAGATGGCTTGGTTATTCCTAGTTGTGTGGTTTTGAGGGTTGGTGCTCCTTCCCCTAGCTAGGTGTTGTGGGAAGATGATGAAAATGGTGACTCTTTGAAGGAAGAAGGGATTAACTTAACAACTGGGCCAGTATTGACAGGAGGTGAAGAAGGAAAAATCATGGAACAGGAGGATTCAAAAGTTAAAGATGAGATGGTTAAAATGGATTATGTGGGTTTGACACAAGAAAAAACAATGGAGGAGGAATTATAGTCAACCCCAAAGAAGAAGGGGAAATAGAGGAAAGTAGATGTGGGTGGTGACTCTAAACCTGGAAGGCTCAACCAGCGACAGACTAAGCATAGGGAGATAATGAAAGAGTTAGCCATTGGTAAATAGAGGACAAGGGAAGTGTCCTCAAAGAAGGGTCAAAAATGAAGGTCATGTCTTGGAATGTGAGATGGCTAAATAGCTATCACAAATAGCTAGTGCTAAAAAATTATGTTTTAGAACATAAGATTGATCTTTTACTTTTATAGGAAACCAAAATGAAGAAAACTAACTTTGATAATATTGCTAAGTATATATGGTTGAGTGCCCTTTTCTCATGCAGTGATTCAGAGGGTGCATCTGGTGGGCTTGTTGTGTTATGGAATCCTAACCAAAGGAATGCTAGGAATTCCTTATGGCGGGATCTTACATATTGGATAAATAATAATAAGGGGTCACATTGGTTGGTGGCTGGGGACTTCAACTCTCCTTTGTATCCTTCAAAGAAATGTGGAGGTCTGGTGGACTACTTTGGCAGTATGGCTAATCTGGAAAATTTTCTAAGTGTCACCGACTTGGTTGACATTGACTTGTTGGGTCAATCCTTTACATGGACCAATAGGCACCTTGGGGATGGTTTGATTCAGGCTAGATTAGATAGATTTCTTTGTTCCCACAATTGGACAACCCTGCTTAGTGCTAATTTGATTGATCTGCCCCGTACTGTCTCTTACCATAATCCTCTATTGCTGGTCATGAATGATCTATCTACTGTTGTACCTTATCCTTTCCAATTTGAGATAATTTGGAACTCCCGTCCAGATTTTAGGAATAAAATTGTTGAATGGTGGAACGTCCCTGTATGTGGCTTCCCCATGTTCAGGATCTTTAACAAACTGAAACATGTCAAGAATATGGTGAAAGGTTGTAATAAGAGAGTTTTTTGTGATGTCTTCCAGAACGAAAAAAAAAAAGTGCCTTAGGGGATAAGCTGAAGGTCATCCAAAAAAGAATGGAAGAAGGGGATGTTAGCCTGCTAACCTGCAACCAGGAAAGAGAGTCATAGGGAATGGGAACAAATTTTTTAAAATGAGGAAAGATTCTGGAAACAGAAATCTAGAGTTCAATGGTTGTAGGATGGGGACAAAAATACCTCTTTTTTCATTTTTCTACCCTAAAACGCAAGAAAAGGAACGAGATAACTAAGTGGAACCTATGAAAAATGATGATGTGATGACTGATTGATTCACACCCACTTTTCACAGAGATTCCAATCAAGGATAACCCTAGAGATCTCAATGCAAAAGAGATTGAAATCTTGCAATAGGGTTGTCCTAAGGATTTAATATGATATAATGAGGGGTTCACCCCCAAGTTTAGACTTGGAAAATACAATGCAATGTAATTTATAAAACAAAACCCTAGTTGAATGCAAACTAATCCTAAATAACCTAAAAAGATGAACAAAATGTAACAAAAATTTGTAAAACTGAAAGTGTGCACCTGGGAGACTAAAGAAGGCAGAATGGACACCTCGAATTCTAAAAAATCTATTGTCACTACTGACTGGGACTCATTCGCTAAGTTGGGAAAATCGGTCCAGTTTATGGGAAAATGTGCAGATACAGGTTTCAACCAAAAGGGTATCTAGATCTATAAAAATATCTGTCAGGCCTGTACAATGGGACTTATTCGCCAATAGTGGTGAATTATTCCACTTCTACTTTTCTAGAAGTTCTAAATTGGATTTTGTTCCTCTCGGTCTACTCTACTCTTTTTGACTAGTTACCCGATCCAAAACTATAAATTGCCTCTTGTAGACCTTCTCCAAGCTTCTCCAAGGCTTGATGACAACTTTATGGATTTGACAACTTTTCTCCAACTTTGTTTCTTGAAAAATCTATAACCTAGCCCTACAAATCACACACAAGATGAGGGAGAAATGTTGTGGGGTTAGTGAATAAGTGTTTTCCTTGGTCAAACCCCTTGTTGGTAATTAAACCTTGAAATGAAAGCAAATACAACTAGAGAATGATGAATGAATAAATACCAATGTTGGAACTCACCAAACCCTAGCAATAATTGTTGTAAATATGCTTGAAATGGCTGCAATGGATGTGGTTCTTGACTCTTGCTTGAATGATGTTGATCTTGAATGCAATGCTTGCTTGAAATATAAACTCTACATCACAATTGTTAGTACAATAACAAACATGAAGAATGCAATCTTTAATATGATGATTGGCACTTGAAGGATTCTCTAAAATGCTTGATAATCTGCCCTTGAAATGTCTTTGAATGCTCTTGTGAACTCTTGAATGCTTGTAAAATTTGTGAGGTCAGAATATGAGTGAAAGAACCTTGTATTTATACTCAATTATGAAAGAATTTCTGAAATTACAACACACCAAGCCGACATCAAATGTAGGAGAATAAAATCTCACCAAAAATTTAAATTAAATTTTAATTTTTGTCACACGGGACTCATTCGCCTAAGGTGGTGAACGAGTCCCACTAGACATAATGTATGGGACCAAAAATGAAAAGTGCTTAGAAATGTGTGGAACCTGCATCGGGGCCAAAAAAGACCTAGGTGGGACTCATTCACCCAAGGTGGAGAATGAGTTCCAAAAACTAAATTTGGGCCACACAAGCCAAGAACACCTGAATTATGATTGGTTACTAATTGGTGTCAGGATTATCCTTAAAAATATGCAATAAATGAGGCTTGTGGATTCAAAATAGGGCCAATTAAAGCATAAGAAAGACCAATTATTAATGATAATCCTAGAGAAATGTGAAAGTGTGTTACAACACTTTACAACACTCCAAATAAGGCAAGATTAAGGTTGATTATGATTAAAATTATGTTTATTATGCTTAGTTGATTGATTACAACACTCACAACACTTTAGCAAGGCACCATTAAAATTCCATTAGTTCACAAGGGCCCAAGACCTAATGTGAATGTGTTATCCACATTGCAACCTCAAATCAAGGCAACATTAAGCCAAAATCTCAAGGAGGGCCCGAAAAAGTTAGAAAAAGTAGAAGGATTTCAGTGACTCCACTAAGCTTAAAAATGAGCAAGGGGTCTTGGTCAATACGCCAACCTAGATTGGGCTCTTGGCGTCAAAATATTTTCAAAGGGATTATTTAGCTCCTGTTGAGGCTCCCAATCTAGCTTTGGATAACCTACTACTAGACCCTCTCCCAGCCACCATAACCCAGGATGATAATAATAGAATTCTTTGTGTTGTCACTCCCAAGGAAGTCCATCTGGCTACTTTCAGTATGGGTGCCTATAAGGTGCCTAGCGGATGGTCTATAAAGGGGGTCAAACCTGTCTCTTCCTTGGAACCTATTGGTATCCAACAGTTTGTTGATGATACGATACTCTTTGGGAAGGACTCTATGGTTGAAGCCAGAAAAGGAAAAAAAAAATTTAATAATTATGTTGTTTGCTCTGGCCAATCTATAAATTATAATAAAAGCATGATTTACTTCTTTAAAAACACTCCTTCTCTACAGGATTGGGTGACTAATGTCCTTGGTTGTGTGAGTGGATCTCTCATGTCGGTGTATCTAGGGTTACCCCTTACTGTTAATGAAGTCACTCTGACCTTTGGAACATAGTTATTGAAAGGATTCAAAGGAAATTGGTGGGGTCGAAAGGCTCCATTCTTAGTCATGCTGGAAAACTACAACTCATGTCTGATGCCCTTCAAGGGATCCCTATATACTTCCTCTCTATCTTTAAGATCCCCAAATATATTGTTGAGAAGCTTGAAAAAATTCAAAGGAACTTTTAATGGTGTGGGACTAAGGAAAATAAAAAAAATTCTCTAGTTAGCTAGGACAAAGTCTGTAAGCCTAAATTTAGTGGTGGATTTGGAATTAGGAATATCCTATGCACCAACAAGGCCTTACTTGCTAAGGTAGGTTGGGACCATTTGAGGAAAAAAAGGACTAGTGCAATATTATGAATGCTAATTATCTTCACAATAGACCTATGATTAAGTGCCTCTCTAATGATCACCCCTTGGGATCTCTGGCATGCAAGAACATTTGTAGAATGAAGGGGTTGCTCATGACCAGAATGAAATGGAAGCTTGGGAATGGTAATAACATCATATCCTAGGAAGAACCTTGGTTGTTAGACACCCCAATTTCACACTTTGAATTCAAGAATCTTATGAGATTGGCGCAACTCTTCTTCAGTATGTACATTGGTGACTACCTTCTCAGTCAACCAGGGGCTTGGTGGTGGAAAGATCTTCTTATTTGTTGTCCTTTGTCCCTTGAGTTGCTAACTATGGCTAAGTCTCTACAAGACTTACTCTCCCTTACCAGATTGCCTTTATCCAACATGGAGGATGAATTCTACTAGACTAATGACAAGCAGGGTAATTTTATAGTCAAAATGGCTTACATCTACTTTCATTTCAAGGTATTGAGCATGGACCCTGGAAACGGGTTTGGAATAGGCACGTGATTCTGAAAATAAACTTTTTCTGGTGGACAACCTACCATAACAAGATCCTCACTCAAGATAACCTGAGGAAAAGGGGATTTCAAATCCCTAACAGGTGTATGATGTGAAAATGCAATGAAGAATCTGTGGATCACTTAATTTTGCACTTCTTGTTTCTTTTTGGTGTCTAGGAGTTGGCTTTGGAGAGATTGGGTACTCACTAGACTATGTGTAAGGACATCAAATCCTTTATCTTGAGCTAGTCTAGACCCTTCCATCACCCTTACCTAGAGAGATTTGGAACCAGGCCCCCCCATCATCTGTTGGTGCTTATAGAAAGAGAGGAACAACCGGATATTCAGGAATATCGAGGTGAGTCCTAAGGAGGTTTTTGGTATAGGGTTAAGGCTAATCTCTGAAAATATTCAATTTTCAATGGGAAAAAACCTAGACAAAGCTCCTACTGAATGGGAGATTAAAATGGCTAAAGCTTGGAATTAGTTAAAATCTGGCACTATCTGTTCCTGCAACCACTAGAATTCCCTATTGTGATTGTTCCTACAGCCAAAGCAGATAGAGTAGTTTCTTGTTTGTTTGCCTAGATTTTCATTCCTGTCATGCACTTCATCTTAGTATAGTTGTTGTTTGATGTTCAACATCTATGTTATTTCTTTCCAAGCAATTTAATTTCAACACCATGTATTTCTTAGTTGTAGAATGAATGTGGCTACTTTGGAATTCCTAGTGTACATACTGTGCTGACCCATTTCAAGTCTACATCCCTGGGTTGACAAGTTAAATGCACCTTCATAGTGATTAAGACATCTATTCAGATTAAATGTCCAATCTCTGAATCACAAATTTTTGGGCTTAGTTGTTAGATCATTGTAGGAGGCCAACATTTTTGGTGTCATTGTCAAGGATGGTGTCAAACTAGGGAGCTCTTTCGAGTCATTGATAATTTTTCTTGCTGTAGTATTTCTGAAATTTTGTTCTTAGTATACCACCTCATTTAGGAAGTAATGATCCACCATTCTTTTGCCAATTCTTTGTGTGAGCTGGCCAATAGTAAGTTGATACCATATGCATAGAGGAATGAGGAGAGATTCTCATGGGATATTTCTTCCTAATAGCCTTGATCCATTCTAGCTAGTTGAGCATCAAAATCTTTCAAAAGAAGAATAAGAGCCACACCCCTTTGTTGATGCATTCCTTGATCTGACCAGTTTTGAAATTTCCTCTAAAGACCAAAATCAACTTGACAATCCCTTTGCTTTGGATCTACATCAGGCAGGCATGGGTGATGCAAATAGAAACAAACCTAACGAACTAGCTTTTCCTTTCCCCATTGCTCATCAAAATGAAGTGGACAACCTCAAAAATATCCCTACTTCAGTCCTTCCTAAGTTCTATGGACTTGTCATAGAAGATACTAATACTTTCTTGTTTGAGTTTGACATACTCTGCAAGATTTATGACTATACCACCAATGCCCATAGGCTCAAGCTATTCCCTACTACCTTGAAAGAGGTTGCATTAATATTTTTCATGAGCCTAAGAAGAAGTACTATGGAAACTTGTGAGGACATGACAAAGTTCCTTGAGAATTACAAGGAATATTGCAGGGGTAGTGACATGAGGGGAGATGACATTTTTAGGATGCAACAAAAGCAAGATGAGATCCTGGACGATTACATTGCAAGGTTTTTGTATTGTCTGCAGAAATCTCCACACCATACACTCAATGAAGAATCACAAAAGTTGCTTTTCCTAAGAGGAAAATATGACAGTTGCACTGATGCCTTGGACTTGATGAGAGGAGGAGATATCTCCAAATTTCCTTGGGAGGATATCAAGAAGATATGCCAGAACTACTCTAGGGCAGCTTCAAAGAAAGAGAGAGCTTACCAATCCTCTATGGGTAAGTCATCT
>VDFB02339831.1:0-12816 GCA_007258455.2 Sequoia sempervirens
GCAATGAAGATATTGGTTGATTCCGTAAAGGATCACATTGTTCCTATCATCTCTAAGTTGAAGTCAGCAAGAGATATGCTCAAGACCTTGGAAGAGATGTACAAAATCAACACCAGCAGCCGTGCACTTGCACTAAAGCATCAATTGCATCATGTGAAGATGTCAAAGGGAGAATCTATTATTGCATACTTCATGAGGATTTCAGATTTGAGAGATCAGCTCTTGACAATTGGGCATATGGTTGATGACAAGGATCTGACCATGCTCGCTCTCAATGGGCTACCTTTGTCTTGGGAATCCTTCATTCAAGGAATCAGTGCAAGATCGAAATTGCCGAAGTTCGATCGCCTAAGATCTGATTGCATTCAAGAAGAATCAAGGTTGGTGGCAAGAGGAGTTGGTCAAAGTTCAAAGAATGAAGACATTCACGTTCTCGCCTCCCATGCTTCAAAGAAGAAAGGAAAAGATGGAAGGAAAGGATTCTTCAAGAGGAATCGGGACAAGGGAAATGATGACGCACCTCCATTCAAAAAGAAGAGGGACATGTCCAAGATTCAATGTTTTAGGTGTGATAAGTTTGGGCACTTCGCCGAGTATTGTCCAACTAGACCTAAGCAACAGGTCTCTGTTGCGGATGTTGATGATGCCTCTTCTCAAAAGGATTGAAGTGAATATTTGTTCTATTCGGCATTATCAAGCAGTGTACCTTTCGACACCAACACTTGGATAATCGATAGTGGTGCTTCACAACACATCACCGGTTTCAAGGAGCACTTATCAAGTTTGGTGGAGAAGGAGTCTTCTGAACAAGTCATCATTGGAGATGATGCTAGCTACTCCGTAAAAGGAATTGGGACCTCTACACTTCATTTGGATTCCGGCATCTCACTTCAATTGGGTAATGTTCTTTATGTGTAATGTCCCCTTCTCGAGCATGATCTTTTCTGTTGACCGTTGGCCTATTCTGGACCCGTAGGCTACTCAGGGGTGAAAATTAGGGTTTCATGTATGGAGAATGCATTTGCTCATGAATTGGTGATTGAACTGTGGATTCCTTCTGGGTTTTTCGTGAGCTTCGCGGTGATGTGATTTTCTTGGCATTCCGAGCACCTTCATGAATTTACTATTTTTAGTAAATTCAATTTCTGGCAGTGGTCCTGTTGGCTTCGGCACGGTTGGCTCTCATCTTTAGTCAGTCCAGTTGGTTTGATCAATCTTGACCTTGGGAAGCATTTTTTGGTGAGATATATCCAGTTGATTTAAAAATGTTATATTTTAAAGTTATATTTTAATATTGTGACCCCTTAGCCTAGTGAAACAACTTTAAGTTGTTCTTAAAAGGGGGACTTTGAGGGGTGGCGCCTCATGGAGACATTTCATTATGTTCTAAGGTTCAAAAATCAATGCTTGAAAATGGACGCCCATCTTGTGGAGGAGATTATTTCTAAATTAAAGTCAAATTTATCTTGAGGAAAAAGGACGCCATCCTTGGAGGGAAAAGGAGTTATTTCAAATTTGAAAAGTTAGGGTTTCTAGAAGCTTCTGGAGAGTCTTCACAAAGTTATAAAAGGAGGTCTGGGGTCTTCATTTGGATTATCTGATATCTTGAGTAATGTTATGTTGTCGAAATGGTGTTGGACTGCTTCGAGGAATGAATGCCTCCTAGCTTGGCTCGACTTCGTGCTTGAGAGATAGCACCTAGTGGAGAGGTTTGCTTGCTTTGAGTGATTTTGTAGTGAGTTTGCTTTGTAGCTGTTGTCTCTTCATTGTAATCCTTATATTTGCAAAATAATCAAAAATCTGGAGTTGCTGGTTTGTGTTGCAGATTGAAGTTTTACCTCATAAGTCTTTGTGTGATTTTATTCTGGTTCTGGGTAGTTTACCCATGCATTTGCTAGACAAGGGCGCCCCTCTCAGTGAAGTTTGGGATTTTTTGAAGAAGTCTACAATTTATTAAGTCAAAATCGCCCCTCCTTGCAGCCATACCATTCTGATTTCCTTGGGATTTGTGTCAGAAAATATTAGAGGATTTTTGTGGGGGTTTTTCTGCCCAAGCTTGGTCGCCATCCTTCTAGTGGTGCTTTGCATTTGATTTTAGGTCGATAGGGTTAGAAATGAGTGAGTTATGAGCAATTTGATGGGGTTCTGTAGTGCTGGTTCTGTTATTCATGTTGCAGATCAGTCATATCAGTTTGCATTTAGGCTGTCATTTGAATTGGGTTGGTGTTGGGAAGTCTTAATAGCTATTATGGAAAACACATTTAATGTTGCAACAATTTAAAGAGTTCTAATCCGTGATCTTGCAGGCATTCTACATTTCATTGTAAGCTGAACAGTAGTACTGTCAGCATTTCTCTTAATCTTGTTCTTCCTACTTTGTAATGCCCACTGAATAAGTGGAAGAGGCTGGCTTGCCGCCTGTTTACTTTGAGTTGCATTGTAGTTTTCAATATCTCCACCATATGGTCGCCTCATTTCCATTCTGGATTGGGTAGCACATACTTGGTGTTGAGTTACTTTCTGCATTGTAATTGATAGGGATCCTCTGACCATATGCACGCCGTCATCTGGCGCATCCTTGGTTAGGGTTATTTAGTTTGTGCATTGCATCGAGATCCTCTGACCACATGCTAACACCTTGCCCATCTCGGGATCCTGGTGTACATCCTTGGTTAGAGTTGAATTCTGCATTGTTTAGTTATTTGCTAACCCTAACGGGTGCATGTTGTTTGTAATCACATTCAAAATCAAAAAAAAATTTGGCTCGGAATATTTCATTATGTTCCTAGAATCAAGCACAATCTTATTTCTATTTCAGCTTTGGAAGATAAAGGATATCAAGTTGCCTTCTCCAAAGGCAAAGTTCTAGTGTGGATGGAGAACTCTAGCTTCAAGGATGCTCAAATAATTGGAGTTAGACATGAAAACCTTTACAAGGTCTGCACATGTTCTTTACAAGCTTTGGTTCATGACTCTTCAAGTGTATGCGATCTTTGGCATCGGAGATTGGCTCACCTACACTTCCGAGCCTTACCTATTATGGAGAAGATGGTGACGAGCCTTCCTAAGTTCAACCAGGAGCACGAAGGTACTTGCAAGGGTTGCGCATTGGGTAAGAATATAAAAGCCCCTTTTCATAGTAGTGAAAATAGATCTAAGTGTATTTTAGACCTTATTCATTTTGATTTATGTGGTCCTATGTCTGTTCCTTCTTCGAGTGGTTTCTTGTATTATGTTCTTTTCATTGATGATCACTCTAGGAAGACTTGGATTTATTTTTTGAAATCTAAAGAGTCTGAGGAAGTGTTGGATAGGTTTAAAGAATTTAAAGCCTTGGTAGAAAATCTTTCTAGTAAAAGAATTAAGGTCCTCAGATTTGACAATGGTGGAGAATACACCTCTGGTAGTTTTCAAAATTTTTGTATTGATGCAGGGATTAAGAGGGAGTTTTTTGTTCCCTATAATCCTCAACAGAATGGTGTTGCAGAAAGAAAGAACAGGACAATCGTGGAAGTAGCAAAGGCCATGATTCATGATCAAGATTTGCAAACCTTCTTATGGGCAGAAGCTTCCAGGACAGCTGTATATGTTCAGAACAAATGTCCTCATAAGATCTTGGAGAATATGACTCCAGAAGAAGCCTTTACAAGAAAGAAGCCTGAAGTCAGTCACTTGAGGATCTTTGGATGTCCTGTCTATGTTTATGTTCCCAAGGAAAAGAGAACCAAGTTAGAGCCTTCTGGCAAGAAGGGAATATTTGTGGGCTATAGTGAGACATCAAAAGCCTACAGAATGTACATTCCAGGTCAGAAGTTGATCGAGATCAGTAGGGATGTCACATTCGAGGAAGATGTTGCATTCAGGAGATCTAGGGGATTCACATGGAGATTGATAATGATGAGTCTCCTCAGGATATGGAAGTTGACCATACTCCTGAGATTCAGAGGGAGACTTCCAAACCAAAAGAAGACATTGATCCTGTTGAACCCTTGGAACCTACTGATGGGCCTACTGACATTGTTATTGGGAGAAAGAGACCTCTATGGGCCAGTCGTACTATCCAAGAGGTTGAAAACTTTGCAGCTCCTAGAGGCACATTCAGAGAAAGCAAAAGGCCACATAAGTTCTCCAGTTATGTTGCCTTGATGAGTCAGATTATAGAATCCGAGCCTACCTGTGTTGAGGAAGCATCTTGTCATCAGGTTTGGAAAGATGCTATGTCAGAGGAATATCAATCAATTCTTAAGAATGATGTTTGGGATATTGTTCCTAGACCCGAGGGCAAGTTTGTGGTATCTTCTAAATGGCTATTCAAGATTAAGCATGCTGCAGATGGAAGCATTGAGAAGTACAAAGCAAGATTTGTGGCTCGTGAGTTTTCTCAGAAAGAGGGAGATGATTATGATGAAACATTTGCTCCTGTTGCTCGCTACAGTTCAGTCAGAACCATCATTGCTATTGCTGCATCTAGAGGATGGAAGATTCACCAGATGGATGTGAAGACAACTTTTCTCAATGGAGTGATTGAGGAAGAAGTTTATATAGAGCAACCTGATGGATTTGAGGTTCATGGAAAGGAGTCATATGTTTGCAAGCTGAAGAAGGCCTTGTATGGTCTTAAGCAGGCTCCTCGTGCTTGGTACGAAAGGATTGATCGTTACCTATCAAGCTTGGGTTTCTTAAAGAATGATGCTGATTCAAATCTCTACTTCAAGGTAATCAATGGTGAAGCATTAATTTTAGTTTTATATGTTGATGATTTGATCCTTACTGGAGAAGATCACCTGATTCTTGAGTGTAAGAAGGAATTGACTTATGAATTTGAGATGAAGGACCTTGGGCTCATGCATTACTTCCTTGGCTTAGAAGTCTGGCAGAAACCAGATGAGATGATTCTAAGTCAAGGGAAGTACACCATTGATATACTTAAGAGATTTGGCATGATGGATTGCAAATCCATGTCTACACCCATGGAGACCAACTCACATGTTGAAGGAGGTCACTTCTAATTGCACTTGGTGATCCTACATTGCGCGCATTAAATTTTATTGATCTTTGATGTATCTAGTTAACACTAGACTGACATTTGTTATGCTAGTGCACTTAGCCGCTTTATGTGATCCGAGACGTATACATCTTGTTGCAGCTAAACATATCCTAAGATACTCTGGCAGTGGGTACGCTTGATATGGGTTGAGATATTCTTCAAATGCAATTTGAGTTACATGGTTTTATCGATTCTGATTGGGCAGTTGTCTCTACGATCGAAGAGCACCTCGTTGTTGCTTCCGCTAGTTCTGCTATGATCCTTTCGGTGCAGCAGGTGCCAAATCATTCTGTAGCTTTAAGCACAGCCAGAGGCCGAAGCAATACTGCCTTGTATGGCAACCTCGGTAGCAGCATGGTGGCTTCGTAAGCCCTGGGTGTGATTGTTCGGACAATCAATGAAGCCTACCATCATTCATTGTGATAATCGAGTTGTGAAGTCAATAACTCGTTTCATGACAAACTGGAAACATGTTGAGACTGATTAGATGAGACCATTGAGGCACACCGATGAGTTCACCACAGATACTGACAGATGGAGAACACTGATTGAGCGGCATGACAATGAATAGCCACCAGACGGAGTGTTAATGCATTTTCCTCTGAGACGGAGGAATTTGAGGTGTAAGCCCTTGTTAATGCATTTTCCTCTGAGACGGAGGAATTTGAGGTGTAAGCCCTTGTTTCCACCCTCTGAGCCTGAGTCATGGTGGATGTCATGTGTGAGACTCCATGACACATTTTGTATTTGTGAATGTCACGTTGAGGTGAAAAACATCACGCAAGTGATGAACACTTGTACACACCATAGTATGGTTGTAGCCATTATGGTTGATATTGTGTTGAGGTGATATCTAATATCACGTTGAGGTGATATTCTTCTTTTCACATCTGGTTGTAGCCAATGTGATGTGCATCATGTTGAGGTGATTTGTCTTGAGCAGCTGGAAGTTCTCTCCCTAGCTGAGAGGGAGTGTTAATGTTATTGAGCAGCTTCGAGTTCATCCTTCCAGCCACGAGTGAAGACATAAATAAATGTAGCCTATCGGCTATTTATTTATATGTATCATTTAATGAGAATATGCGCTTCTCTTGGCAACAATATAATTTCTCTTGGGCCGAGCTTCCTTATGATTTGTATTTATTATTTGTAATTATATTATTGTATTCTAGCCGACCTTGTAATATGAAGAGGTGCGACCTCTCTCACACTTGTATATATACAAGGTCACCTTCATCTCTTCATCATCAAGCAAGTTAGATTGATTCTCTCATTAAGGTGCGAATTTCTTCAAGAGCAGAATTGCGAATTTCTTAAGGGCAGATTTAACAGTCCAAGGAAGTGCAGATCTTCATCTGTTATTGCATCTGGTATAGGTGTTGAATATTGGCCTTGTGATTGGCCTCATTGTAAAGAGAATTGTTGCCATTATCTTTATATAAGAGAGAACTTTTGTTGCTGGGTTTTTCTCCCTCAAGAGGAGGGTTTTCCCAGGGTATCTGCTGTGTTATTGTGTCTGATTTTGAATTAATTTTCTGTGCATATAATCTGTTCACTAAAATTTACAGAGCAGCGATGGATGGTTGGGCGGATTGGTTTATTCAGTTCCCAACATACACCTACATCCGAGTATATGGATTTACAGGAAATCCAGCTATGCTTCCACGCTATCCTTCGGATAAGACAGTCTTTATGGAGTTCCTGAGGCAGTTACATGATGTTCATCGTCTTTTACGCCGCAAGCATAGACCATCCGCTAATTTTCCTTTTCAGTTTGGAATGTATTGGTGCAAGACGGCAGTTGATGCCAAAGTTGCAGGACGAGCTCGAGAAATATCATCTTAAGTATCTTGTTGAGGCATGTGCCTATGATCTTTCAGGTCATTACACAACTCGCCTTGCTGGACGCACATTTCATGAACCTTCTATGGAGGATTATTGGGCAAACTACGCAGATGATTTCGAGGTTCGCAGACGTAGTTATGGCCGCTTCTCTCTCTCACAGATTTTTGTTTTCTTATCAGAAGATGTGGGAGGTTTATCAAATCCATGAGGGAGAAGTTCTTCCTCAATTTTTCGTGAGAGCAAGTTGACACAAATGGCCGCCAAGAGTTGATTGGTATGCCAAGGAGTACGCAACAATAAAGGAGAGGTCAAGTAGAGTTATTCAAAACAGTATACTTTACCTCGACAGCAAGAAGACCAGGAGAGTAAGTGTGCCTAGAGCAGAGCTGCCAGTGGTGAATCCTTCGCTACCTTCCTCGTCAAAACCTAAACAAAGGAAGAGGAGTAACCCTCCTAAGAAAGGTTAAGCGCCAAACAATTCAAAAGGCAAGGCGCTTGCTATTAATACACACACGTAGCCTGACAGACAACCTATTACAGAGCCTGTTCAGAGGCCAGTTCAGAGTCCGCCAGTGCCTGAGTTTCAGTCTCAAGTTCCTACACCAGTTCCGGAGCAGTCACCAGCCCCAGTTCACATTGAATTGGATTCAGACTCCCCATCTCGCAGTGGTTCTTCTCCATATTCACTCTCTTCACAGCCTCTTGTTGCTAGTACAGACCCTTCCAGTAGCATTAGTCGAGATCAATCTTGGATTGAAGCTCAACTAGGAAGGAAGAGGAGGCAGCCATCCTATGTCCTTAATCATTCAGATTTTGATCAGGTTTACCTGGATGCACCAGACAAGAGGGTCAAGAACATGGTTCACGTGGAGAGGAATATTGATATGGAGATCGTCGTCGAGACTGCTATACCTCCATAGGGGAAGAGCTTGGATGAGTTGGAATCTCAGGATTTCGAGGTTATTACAGTCAACCTTGGTCGTAGCACACGTCAGACTCAGGTTGATCTCCTACAGGTTGCTACAGACAGTGCTAGGGATAGAATGCTGAAGGACGGAGAAGATAAGGCAGCCCTCAAGGCTGAAATCAGACTTCTCCAGTACATTTCTAGCCTTGTACACAGGTCAGATGTCATTGTCACACACCCGCCGATGCTTGAGCCCCCAGCAGAACATGGTCAACTTAATCACTTAGTTGCATATGGCAAGCGTTTGGATGAGTGGGAAGAGGAGTTCGTTGCTAGAGGCCGTGCTATGCTTACAGAGTTATATCAGTTGCGGTACAATGCACGAGGGCTCCGTCTACATCTCCAGGATGAGGAGCGAGACATGGCAATTAACAGACCCCGAGATGAGATTATGATAGCTCACCTGAGTATGGCATATGAATCAGTCACAGATGCAGAAGATAGAGAAGCTATCTACTCTTGGAAAACACAGTTGGTTTTCAAGGCAAAGATAGAGGAGATTATGGCGTCAGAGTTGGCTGAGAGTAGAGAGCACGTTACTAGTGCACTCCAGTTTGTGAGGACCCTAGTATCTCGCTTTCCGTGTTGATATCAGATTGAGGGTGGTGCGTATATTGAGCTTACTGATGTTCAGTCAGAGCTCCAAGCACTCATTCATACTATTTTCAGTGGGGAGACCATTGGCTGTAAGATTAATCAGCTTACAGTCATGTCAGCGTTGTTTGATGAAGCAACAAGTAGGGGTGAACTTCAGTCCCAGATCATAGTTGGTGAGGACATGCTGCGCAGGCATAGTATTCTTCGTCAGAGTATCAGAGCTCCAGACAGTGATGCAGTTAACAATCTTGTTGAGGGATTGGTTGCTCGAGATCACGATCAGTAGACTTCAGTTCCCACCTCTCAGAATAGACATTACACACAGGAGTTAAACTTGGCGTTACCTTCTCAAGTTAACTCGCTGTCTCATCTCATGCATATCTATTATGAGATCAACTTTATTTACTTGGAGTTTTATTTAGGGTTTTGCGTTAACTGATGGTAGTGTTCCAGTTAACATGCTTTCAATAAGGACGTGCATGCTTGCACAATTGTCCATTTTTAGATTAGATGTTTCGGTTAACTGATGGTAGTTTTCCATTTAACTGTATAGTTTACTTTATTAGGGCTTAGCAATAAATCTTTGCATGCATTTGCAAAATTTGCTTAGTTGACTCAAGGTGATTTTAGGGGTTCCCTATACACCTTTGATGTCTATAAATAAGAGCTTTTTGCTCATTTGTACATAACTTTTGCCAGAGAGAAGTATATCGCGTACCTACCTTGCAGCTTCAATATTGCACCGTTACGTATTATCTGTTCATCGCGTTTTGCTTTAATATGATGATTAATTGTTGTTACGCTGCCTGCCACATAGGGTTTCATTACAATTATAGTAGGTGAATTCTTTCCCTTAGTTAAGATCAAATCTGTTTGGCTGTTCCAATAAACTTGTCAGTTGGTACGTGGTTGTACCACCTTGCCTTCAAGTTGAATCTGAACTTAGTTGCCCGATGTGATGTGTGTGAATAATAGAGCTATTGATTGGGCTGATAGATGTACCACCTTACTAAGTTGGGAAGTCGAAGACTTGGTTTATCGTATATTGTTGTTCCCAATAAACTTGTTTAGATTGAGCTGATAGATGTGCCACCTTGCCTTCAAGTTGAGAATCTATACTTGTTTATCGTCAGATAGTTATCCTTGCTCCATGTTCTCATGCTCTGTTTTCTTGAGGAAACTGGATAGATTTTAAGTAATTAGCCTAGTTGTAGTTAGTAGTCTGCGAAACCAGAAAATACTTAGCTGCAACGTATAGAGTTTTCTTGAAAGCCTTGTACCTCTACAGCTGAGACAAAAAGACAGGAGATAGTTTAGATTCCTTTTCCCTTTCCAAGCATTTTTGTTAAAGCACAACGAGGGAGCTTCCCCTCCTAATTTGAAGAGCACTCATTGCGTAGTGTGCATAGCTGTCCATACCAACTTATACTCCAGAGGTGTTAGTTGTTACGCCAATAGCTCTACTCTATATATTTATTTTGGTGGTTGTAATTTTCGAGTTTGGTTGTACTTTTTAAAGCTCTCTAAGTTTGATCATGCTTTGCTGGCAGTTTTCACAGCAACCGCCCTTTTGCAATGCTATCTACATTTGTACACTAGACCTTTTCTTATTTTAGAAAATGTAGTCATTCATATTTCGTTGATAAATACTTCAGACGCTTTGGATGATGAGGTAGAAGCAAAGTTATAAGGCCAAGGTGGAAGTTGAACAACCTGTTACCCATTTTTCACCTACGGGCTCAAACAGGCAGGGGTCTATTTTTCAAATATTCGTGAAGGCCAAATGGATTAACTTTTGCCACAGGTCTCCAAGACATCTCGGTCGCTGTGAGTGTCATATCTCCCTCCGCATGGGAAGTTGTCTCCCCGAAATGGTTTGAGCTCGCTGAAAGATGAAGGCTTCGGCATGAAGTCTTGCCGACCCATGATGTTTCACCGAAACAGAATGCCTTTGGCGTAAGATGGTGAGCTCAGGGCAAAGGAAAGTAGAGTCGCCATGATGTCTCAACGAAAGTTTGAGATCCTGCCGACCAATGAAGGGTCTCGGTATAGTGTTTTGCCTTCGGCAATAGGTCTCATCGACACATGGGTGTCTTGCTGACGATGGGGAGTCTTGCCGATAGCTGCTACGAGGTGTATTCGCATCGGTGAGACACGACTAGTGTCTCACCGACATGCGATTCATTCTGATGAAGAACCTCTGACTGCCTGGGAATCTATGTGGCACGAGTTCAACCAATCAGAGGGAGCCAAAGATGAACCATTGACAATTTGACTGATTGACCACCTCGGCAAAGAAGATCAGCGGAACATAGGCAACGTGGATATGCTCTGAGAATAAAGCAATGAATCAGCTCGATATCGAGGGATGTGTTGTGATATGAGGAAAGAACCGTGGAGTCGCGGTGTTGACAAACGGGATGCTTCTTGGCGAGGAGGGATCGACGTAATGATAATGCTTTAGGAGGCATTCAAAGAGGCCCTTCAAGGAGGGGTTGAATAATATGGACGGTGGCGAGGAAGTAAAATACAAGTATTAGGAAAGGAGATCACGAAGGCTTCCGAAGTGATCCTTTCACACGAGATGGACGTAGGGTCTGTCGGATCAATTAATTTCATTTTCACAAAAGATCTAAAAGAACCGAATGCTTTATAGAATGGATATTTTTTTTGTAAGCCGGAGGGCCAATATCTTTTATGTTACCAGGCATTTTTGCCTTAGTGTAAAAGAGTTCTTATGATTTTTTTGAAGTTTTGTGACTTTTGCAGTCCTCTCAGATTAGCAAACTTTTGTAACTCAATTTTGGAGATGAAATTCAGTAAATACCTTGATTATTATTGATTTGAAGCTCTTTCCTACTTTCTCTTTGCATTTTTGTGTTCAATCAGCTGATTGATCAAGCTTTTAGTGAGGTAAATATTTATTTCCTTCGAGCTTTGTCTCAGATTTTAGAACCTTTATGCAAAAAGCATGTTTTTGCAGGTTACAAATTGTGTCAAAAGATGTAATGAATTTTAGATGTGAAATTAACTTTCCTTCTAGGAATCTTAGCATCAGGACCTGTTTGTGAAACACTTTTGCAAAAATATGTACAGAAGTGAGTTGTGCAAAATTATCTTCAGTAATTGCAAGCAAGTGTATGAAGTCTGGTTTCAAATCCAAGTAACGTTTAGGTGCATCACCATAGGATTTAATCTTCATTTTTATGTATTTCTTCTCCCTATCCCTTTATAGAATCAGTAGTTAGGTGACACCATAGGAAGCCGGCCTTCTCCGGAGATAGACTTCTGCTTACAAGAAACCCACATCTTTAGAGGTCTTCCCATGTTACACTGAGGTGTTGAACATCCGGTTTGACAGGGTGCAACTTCAGGGGATAACACAACCATTATAAGTATACACACAGATGAAGACCAAGACTTCGAATCCTGCAACCTTTTCAACAAAATCATATTGTATAGATGGTAGGATTAATTATAGGTTGAAATATTGGTGTATGATGCTTCCACACTTCACCTATCAATAGTTTTATTTTGAGATTTCATGATTCATTTAGGATATGTAGCTATGGATTGAGTTACTTTCAATGTTCACGAGGGCCTGTGTAGGCTGCTACAGCAGGCTTCCCAAGTTGTCATTGATATCTACTCATTAGATTCATGGATCAGCAGTAAAGGATGATATTTGTTGACCTCTAAGAATCCATATTAGCAACAAAATGCTCATGATAAATGCAACTATGGCCAGTAATAGCTGAAGTGTACTACATATTGAAGAAGGTTGAACATCAGGTCAAGTACAGAGTTACACATTAGCCATGGTAAATAAGTGATGCAAATATGTTTTTGCCCATGCCTAACTGCAAAGCATGCATTTTCCTTTCATCGTGACATGTTGGGAGTTGCAGCAAATAACCATTAAAAATTGCTTTCTGAACATAGGAATGAATGAAATGATAACACCTATGCAGAATTAAAACATTTGAGGAAAACAACTTGCTAGATAACAAAACTGATAGAATCTGGTCTAGAGAAAGCAAGGTTATCTTGAGTTCAAGAAGAGAATGAACCTTACCTAGTAAAGTCAATGCAAATGCTAGAAATTCAAGAGCCCCATTTGAAATAAATAACTCAATGTAAAATAAGGTTAAGGCTGCATATTAGTATTAGCTTGGGTGGGTTGATTATTGGATTTTTTAATTAAGTCTTCAATGTTTTTTGAAAAGAAACCTTATATTGTTTGCTGAGAAGTTATTAGAAATCTCAGATTTAGTTATGGAAAAAGGTATCTTCAAGAGGTTTTGACATCATGTTGGTCTTCAAGTGATTCGGGTCTTGGAATTGAACTTGATGGATAGAC
>VDFB02339832.1:0-22062 GCA_007258455.2 Sequoia sempervirens
TCTCTCTTAAAGTGGTCCCTATCTACCAACTCAAAAAAAAAAAAACAAGGATATCGTCTTAATTGGATTGGATTTTGGTTCTTTTATTCCTTGGAGTGAAAAGGTAACCACTTATTACATGGTGAATTTGTATAGCGCTAATTCTATGTATGGTGTTGGTAAATCTAATTAAAATAAGACAAATCTTTATTGTACTAACCCTTGTGATAAAAATGTAATTTATGATTCAAAGTTGGAAGCTTCTATAAGTAATTTAGAACCTAAATAATATATCTTAATGATTCTTATGTTTTAGATCCAAAAGATTTTGAGTGGATTTCAATTAAGAGAAAGAAGAAGGAAACTCCTTAGAATAACATTCTGAATTAGATGAGTCAAACATTGAAACATGTACATATAGGTTCATGAGAAATCTTGCACAACCAAAACTATTTTTTGAGTTTTACTTCATTTTGTAATCAATTGGTGGCTTTTACTACTGGCTAGTTGTGGCTTCCAAATAATTTGTTGAAGTTTTTTAGGAAAATTTTCATGGCTTATGTTTTCAAGTATCCCTAATAATGTTGCAAATAGATTTGACTGTTAAATTTATCAAACAAGAAATTTAGCTCTAGTTTGATTTTCATAAGAGAAAATTGTAACATATTGATGAAAAAAACCTATAAATACTAATTTTAAAAACTTTTACAAGTGTAAAGAGCCATATGAATCTCGTCTCTGAATTTAAATTCAATTTAAAAAAAATTAACCTATGATGCCTATGATAGGGAATTTATGTTTAAATATCATTTTAATCATCATTATTTGGATTTAGGCATAAGAGGTCATCTCCATAACATGTCATAAATAAAAAAAAATTCAAATATTGGTAATGAGATAAACTTTATTCAATTTATAAAATCCCAACTATAGTTTCATTATTAAATAAAAATATCTTGTCTTTTATTTTTGAAATATATTTTCAAATTGATTTTATTTGCTAAAGGAAAGCACTGTATTCCCTTTGAATACACCAATGTTAATAATGACCTTTCCGAGTTTGATAGTGATTAAATTCTAAATTGAATTAATTATTATTTATTTATCTTTTTCTCCATGATTACACTATCCAACACATGAAATGCATGAGTAGACAATATGATGATATCTACTAAGAATTTTTTTTTTTTTTTATGGAGACAATAAGTAAAGTTGAATTTTTTTTTTTTAAAAAAACTTTAATCATTTCTAATATAATAATGATACATATTTTTTAAATTTTAAGTATGCATGTAGATATATTTAAATATATTGAAAATATTTTTATAGATTATATGAAATCGTGCAAAAGTTAAATATGAAGGTTTTAATTTAAATAAGAACACCTATTTTCTTATTTTACTATGATTTTTTTTCTATAGCTTTCTTTTTTTTGTGCATAGATGTCCTTGAAAAGAATTGTGAGGACTTATAAATTTTAGGGGCAATATTGATTGATAGAGATATGATGTTGAAGTTATGGGAGAGAGATGATTATCATGTATGGAAAGGTGTCCACTATGATGAAATAGAATCATGGGTGAGCATGTTACTAAGTTGGATAATAGTAATTGTGATCTTAAATTTTAATTTATGAATTTAGAGAACTGTCACATTTGAAATCTCAAATAGTTAGATTTAAGTGGTAATTTTATCTCTGTTTCTTTGCCTCCCTAAAGGACTTATCATATCTAAACATAGATAGAATGAAACTTTTTGTTGCAAGAGCTTCACCCTTGGTCTCCTTATGTTGTGCAGCGTAGCGCTTGGGTTTGTGACATGGCTTAACTACCTCTTGTTGATCTTGGATCTTGTATAAATTTGGTGATTGTATTAGGCATTAATAGGTCAATCCTTTGGTGCAATAGTATCTTCTTGTTCAACAATTGGTATCAGAGCCGAGATCATAGGTTTGAATCCCTCGCTTGTGTTGGAGGTGATTGTTGCAATATTTTTTCCCATTGTCTCCTTGTGTTGTGTAGTGCATCGCTTGGTTTCGTGGCATGGCTTAACCACCGCCTATGGATCTTGGATCTTGTATAAATTTGGCGGTTGTATTGAGCATTAACAAGTTGATCTTTTGGTGCAATAATAGCTACCTATGCAACACTTTTAGGATATTCTACCTCAATTTGGAAAATTTTCTTCCTTGTGTTACTAGGATATAAAAGATAACATTTTACTAAATATGAAAAGTTATAATAAAAAACCTTGTGCAATAGAAGGCATACAATATAAATTATGAGCATCCTTCAAAATTTTGTAATGAAGAGCTTTGTTTCTAATATAATGATCAAATAACACTCACCACCTCCTATACATACCCTACTTATGTGTTTGGTATCACCTAGGCTAACTTATATACCAAATTATAACACCTAGTCCAACTTATTTAAGTAGATAAGAATATTTAATAATGATCACATGAATTAATTAAGAGCTATGTTATCCACAACTTGACTAATCATAATCCTATACACTTTATAATGTAAAAGGTGTGCTATCCCTTATCATTAGAGAACTGTAGTCCTCAATGTTGAACAATTGTGGATTCTTGAACAAAAAAATATTTCCATGTGACATCTTTGATCAAACAATTTTTCCATTATATGAGGACTTGTGTGATTCTGTAAGGCCCCAACTTTGGATCCAAAATGATGCAGGAGCATCCAGTGGTGTAAGGGCAATCTTGCATCACCCAAAAAAAGAGTTTCATTTCAAGTTGGTAGTTTCTTATATGTTTTTACATTTTTGGATACCCTTTTCATTATAATGTAATTCCCAACTTACATTTTTTCTTTTCTATTTATGGGTTGAAAGATATTGCAGTTTTAGTCTCCCAGAATTGCACCTGAAAACCTTCTAGGTTAGATTTGAGGCACTTAGAGGCCCCAAAACGGCCCTAAAACTTGTTGAAATTGGTGTAGCAAATTTTGAGTGTGTTCTTAACTTTGAGACCTTTCCAACGCTTCAAATGGTTCGAAAAACAGAGTCCCAATCAAAACTTATGGCCCCCAGAAGTTGGTGCACTTTCTAGAAGATATAATTTCAAATGTACTTTTGAAATTTGAATTTCAAGTTATAATTTTTGGTGCCAAACTGCCAAAAACTCAAATTTGAATGTTTTTTTGGCTCCAAACTAAATAGGAGCTCTATTTATGGGTGGGTTTTCAGATTTTTGGGGTGGCTTTTTGGAGACAAGTTCGCATTTGGTGAAAATGGGGTTTTTCTGTAGTTTAGTAGTTTCCATATTCCAGAACTTGAGGATATCAGATCCTCTGCATGTAATAAGATCATTCTTAGAATAATAAAATAATATTCTCTTATTTTGTGAGTTATTTTTTGTCTTGGGTTTCACCCTCGTTAGGTGGTATCAGAGCGAGGTTTTCTTGAGCATGTGAAAAAATCGTCGATTGTGAGGCAGTTCGCACCAAGATCATGGTCATGGGTTGATGTCAAGAAAGATACCTCCAAGAGTGATGCCTGGTAGGTGTGGTGGTGCTAGAGGTGGCAGAGGTGGCAACAATGCTGGTGGAAGAGATCCATTAGTGGTTGATAGTTTCAGAGCCCTCCAAAGACAAATTGATGCGTTGTAGGAGCAGTTGAGAAAAGGGTTAAACCTGAGAAGGAGAGAAGAAAGTGAGGATGAAGAAGAGGAGGAAGATTCAGATGCAGAAGAGGAAAAAGAAGCAATTGATCAATACCAAATGTGGCTAATAAAGGCCATTTCAAAGATCGAAAAAAGACCCAGAGCAGAAGTCCCCAGTTATTCTGGAAGTCTAAACCAAGAAGAGTTGATCAACTGGATTAATGAACTAGAAGAATATTTTGAGTATGAGGAAATAAAGGACCCAGATCGAGTTAAGTTTACAAAAATGAACCTAAAGGGCCATGCCAGTATTTGGTGGAAAGAGGTCCAGCTAGAGAGAAATCGAAGAGGAAAAGGAAAGATCACCAGATGAGATCACATGGTGGAGAAACTGAAGAAGCAGTTCATACCTGTGGACTACGAGCTAGATCCACTAAAGAAATTGCAAGGGTTGAGGTAAGGGAGCTGATTTGTGAAAGAATATACAAAATATTTTCACAAAATTATCATCAGAATAGGTCACACAGAGGCCAATAAGGACAAGGTAGCCTGATATCTTAATGGGTTATGACTGAGCATTCAGGAGGAGATAAGCCTAGTTAGAATGACCACCATTGAGGATGCGTACTAGTTTGCTTTGAAGGTGGAAGAGAAGTCGAACAAAAGATTTGACGACAAGCACAAAGGATGAGGAAGTCAAAGCGGAAAGGGTAGTGGAAGATCTTCTAGAGGTTGAAATGATGATGAGAAGAAAAATGAAGATGTGGGTACCAGTCGAAGCCAGAAGAGTGATAACTTCTATTGCCCTTGTGATCACAATAGTGGTGATCAAAGAGGAAGAGGACAAGGAAGATCTAGACAAGGATTTGGAAGAGGTGGTTTCAAAGGAACATATTTACAATGTGGTGAAGAAGGGCATCGAGCCTATGAATGTCCACAACACCAAGGAAGGGTCGACCAAAGGCCATAAGATTGTGGAAGGGTTGTAAATGCAGATGATGAGGCCCAATCCAAACATTTAGATGATGTGGAAAGGGGAGAAGCCTTAGTGATTAGGAGAGCCCTAGTGGTTGAAGAGAAGGAGCCAAAATAGAGGAAGAATCTGTTTCACACAAGGTGCAAGTGTGAAGGAAAATGTTGTTGTGATGTCAATATTGACAATGGGAGCACTGATAATCTGGCCCTGAGGAGATGGTTACAAAGTTGAAGCTAAAGAGGGAGAGACATCCACACCCATATCGTATTTCCTTGTTGCAGAAAGACCACAAAGTTCTAGTCAATGAGCAATTCCTAGTGAAATTCAAGATTGGGAGCTACCATAATGAGGTACTCTGTGATATCATCCCCATAGATGCATGTCACATGTTGTTGGGGAGGCCGTGGTAGTTTGACAAGTGAGCTATATATGATGGCCATGCAAACACTTATTCCTTGACAAAGGATGGGGTTTGCCATAAGTTGAAACCCCTAAATAAGACTGAAGAAAAGGTATACAATAGTGCTAGAATATGTTGTGTTGATGGAAGGAAATTTTTAGAAGGTATGAAGCATGAGTGTGTGTGCTATGCATTGATTCCTAGAGTGGGTAAGGAGGATAGTGAGAAGGTGCCAGTCGAAGTTTTTGGGTTGTTGGATGAGTTTCAGGATCTTGTTTTTGATAATGTACCTGAGGGTTTACCACCAGTGAGGAACATTAGTCATCAAATTGACTTGATCTCTGGAGCCAGTTTTCCAAACAAGGTAGCTCACAAATGACTCCTACAGAAAATGAGGAGTTGAATAGACAAGTTCAGGAGTTGTTGAGAAAGGGTTTGATATGAGAAAATTTGAGCCCATGTGCAGTACCTACAGTACTAGCGCCGAAGAAGGATGGGGAGTGGAGGATGTGTATAGACTCCCAGGCTGTAAACAAGATAACAATTAAGTACAAATTTCTCCTGCCAAGGATGGATGATATGATGGACTATTTGAGTGGAGATCAGTACTTCACAAAGATTGATTAGAAGAGTGGTTATCACCATATCCAAATTCGAGAGGGAGATGAATGGAATATTTCCTTCAAGACCAAAGAGGACCTGTATGAGTGGTTAGTCATTCCTTTTGGGCTAACCAATGCATCAAGCACATTCATGCGGCTCATGAACGAGGTACTGAAAGAATTTTTGGGAAGTTTTGTCATTGTGTATTTAGATGATATTTTGATTTTCAGTAGAACTTTTGATGAGCATTTGATGCATATTCGGAGAGCCTTTGAGAAGTTAAGAGAGGAGAAATTGTTGATTAATCTAAAGAAGTGTAGTTTTGTGAAGGAGTTAGTGTACTTGGGGTTTGTTGTCTCAACAAAAGGTCTCAAGATGGACCCGAAGAAGGTGAAGGCTATTCTAGAATGGCCTACCCCAAGAACTGCTACTAAGGTGAGATCTTTCCATGGTTTGGCTAGTTTTTATAGAAAGTTCATTAGAAACTTCAGTAGTATTTGTGAACCCCTAACCGAAACAATGAGAGGGGATAGGAAAGAGTTCAAGTGGAGCACTCGAGCATAAAATTTTTTTGAACTATTGAAGCAGAAGGTGATAGAGCAACCTGTTCTTGCCCTCCCAAATTTCAATAAGGTTTTTCAAGTGGATTGTGATGCTAGTGGTTGTGCCATTAGAGTAGTGTTGAGCCAAGAATGTAAACCCATTTCCTATTTCAGTGAAAAGTTAAATGATGCCAAGAGAAAGTATTTAGTATATGATCAGGAATTTTATGCAATAGTTCAAGCATTAAAGAAATGGAGACATTATCTGTTGCCAAAGGAATTTGTTCTATATACTGATCATCAAGCATTACAATACCTGAATAGTAAGGGAAAACTAAATCAAAGGCATATGAAATGGGTAGAATTTTTGCAGAGCTATACATTTGTTCTAAAGCATAGGAGTGGGAATTCGAATAGGGTTGCAAATGCCTTTAGTAGGAGGCGAACATTGCTGATAGAGATGCAGATTGAAGCAGTTGTGTTCAATGAGCTCAAGACATTGTATGCAAAAGATCCTGATTTTGCGGAGGCTTGGAAAACTTGCAAGGAGCCTGTTACAGTGGATAGGAAAAAGTGGCTGGATTTCATAATCCAGGATGGTATGTTGTTTAAGGGAAGTTAACTGTGTATCCCGAGGAGTTCCATGAGGGAGAACCTGATAAAGGAGAAGCACAGTGGAGGAATAGCAAGACATTTTAGTCAAGATAAGACCATAGCCATTATCAGTGAACATTACTATTGGCCTCAGTTGTCACAAGATGTGAAGAAGTTTGTACAGAGTTACAGTGTATGCTAGATGGCTAAGGGAGTGAGCTAGGATACAGGGTTGTACTAGCCCTTACCTGTACTAGAGAGGCTATGGGAAGATATAAGTATGGACTTTTCTCTTAGTTTGCCAAGGACACAAAGAGGGAATGATTCATTCTTTGTGGTGGTTGATAGGTTTTCAAAGATGGCACATTCCATTCCATGCCAGAAGACCCATGATGTTGTCCACATTGTTGACTTATTCTTCAAAGAGGTGGTGAGGCTACATGGTCTTCCAAAGAGTATTGTCTCATATCGTGACACCAAATTTGTGGAATACTTTTAGAGGACCTTGTGGAAGAAGTTAAAAATGAAGTTGAAGTTCAGTTATGCACACCATCCATAGAAAGATGAGCAGACGGAGGTTGTGAATAGGAGTCTAGGTAACCTACTAAGATGCTTGGTAGGAGATAAAACTAAGGGATGGGACTTGATCTTAACCCAAGCAGAATTTTCTTACAACAATTTTGTCAACAGAAGCACTGGTAGATCACCATTCCAGATTGTGTATGGAGGCAACCCCAAAACAACTCCAAAATTGAGGAAGATGGACCAAGAGAAGAAGATAAGTTCTGAAGCCGAATATTTTGCAGATCACATCAAGGATATACATGAGAAGGTAAGAGAACGTATTACCAAGATGAATATGCAGTATACGGCCAAGGAAGATCAAAAAAGGAGAAATAAGGAGTTTTAGATTGGTGATGAAGTAATGGTCCACTTGAGGAAAGAAAGGTTTCCAGTGGGAACCTATAACAAATTGAAGATGAAGAAATTCAGTCCCTGCAAGATTTTGAAGATGCATGATTCAGGGAATGCATATGAGGTAGAGTTGCCAGATGAAATGAACATTTTCCATGTGTTCAACATTTCAGATTTGACAGAGTATCATGACGATGGCATAGAGGAAGCACCAAAAATAGGGTCATATGGAATTCCAACACCTACTTTAGAGGAGCAGATTAAAGCAATCCTAGATAGTCGTGTGGGAAGGAGTACCAAAAACAAATAGTATGAAGAATATCTAGTGAAATAGAGAGGAAGGCATGTGGAAGATTCATCCTAGCTATCTAAGACAGAGGTTGACCATTTGAGTTTTCCTCAACCATCTAAGATGTGACGGGGTCACTTCTCAAATTACCATGGGTGTCTGATGCAGGAGCATCCAGTGGTGTAAGGGTAATCTTGCATCACCCAAAAAAAGAGTTTCATTTCAAGTTGGTAGTTTCTTTGATGTTTTTACATTTTTTGATACCCTTTTCATCATAATGTAATTCCCAACTTATAGTTTTTCTTTTTTATTCCCGGGTTGAAATATATTGCAGTTTTAGTCTCCTAGAATTGCACTTGAAAACCTTCTAGGTTAGATTTGAGGCACTTAGAGGCCCCGAAATGGCCCCGAAACTTTCTGAAATTAGTGTAGCTAATTTTATGCACATTCTTGACTTTGAGACCTTTCCAACAATTCAAATGGTTTGAGAAACGGAGTCCCAAATCAAAAGTTATGGCCCCCAGAAGTTGGTGCACTTTCTAGAAGATATAATTTCGAATGTACTTTTGAAATTTGAATTTCAAGTTGTAATTTTCAGCGCTAGACCACCAAAAACTCAAATTTGAATTTTTTTTTGGCTCCAAACTAAAAAGGAGCTCTATTTATGGGCGGGTTTTCAAATTTTTGGGGTGGCTTTTTGGGGACAAGTTCGCATTTGGCAGAAAGGGGTTTTTCTATAATTCAATAGTTTGCATATTCTAGAACTTGAGGATATTAGATCCTCTGCATGTAAGAAGATCATTCTTAGAATAATAAAATAATATTCTCTTGTTTTGTGATTTATTTTTTGTGTCTCAGGTTTCACCCTCGTCACAAAATTAATCATTCCTTTTTATCTAGATCTTGTAAGAATATCTAGGGTAAAAACCTTTTTTTAATTAGCTTCCACCATGATAAATACATGAAAGATCAAATGCCATTTTGTTTACTTAGGTAGCTCTAATTTGTATAATGTATTTTTAGTTCTCTATGAACTTGTATAAGGCCCATAAAAACTAGGTGAACACACTTGGAATCAAAATTTTGGTGTTTTATAAATGACTTATATGGTACTTGATGGTACTAAATATAGTTGTTATCTAATCTCACATTATTTTGTGCATGTAAGGGAGACATGAGTAATGCTATTCTTTGGAAATTGAAGCCCTTGACCTTGATCACTATTGGGAAGCCATAATTTTGGAATATCTCCTAAAAATATAACTAGATTATATAGGAATCTTTGGTTACACTTCCAATAATATAATTTGAGACACAACTCTATCCACATGTTGTCTAGGAAGCCTTTTTTGAGTTGTGAGTGTACCATCTATGGACTATTTACACATAATTATCCTAGCTCAATTTTTTTATGCACTATGTAAAAACATGTGAACAATTCATAGAAATTCATCATTGTTATGTCAAAAGTAGTGAGTGCCTAAATATCCAAAAAAATATCTACTCTTGCCATGGGTATAGAAAAAAAAGGAGAATCTACCATGTAGTCTCTCATAAGGAGATTAATACTATGATATTTTCTTGAACAATTTATTGTACCATAATTTGGAATCATAACCTAGAATTATAGGGTTAGTTAGATAAAGTAATTTAATTATTTTTCCATCATTGTCATTTTGAAGTTATGGAGATGACATGGAATATTGTAAGCATCTTAAACATCGTGTGCAAGACCTCATTAATTTTGGTCGTCTATCCATTGCAAGTGTTAATGATCAAGGTAATAAGTTTGTTGCCCCTCCAAATCAAAACTTGCAAATTTTCACTAATCTAATGCCAAAACATAATATTTCATTTGTCAAATCTAGTGAAACTACAAAGAATGATGTAATGAATGTTGATATAGATGATGACCATCGTGATCCTATCCTACATATTACCCATGTTAATCTTATGGATGAAATGGTACGTGTGATAGATGTTATCCTTCATAAAGGACAACCTAAGAAATATCCTGATATTACTTTCTCCTTTAAGGACATACTTAAAAATCTCCTCGATGGTCCTCTTTAAATAGATAGTCATATCTATGACAATCCCACTAATGGGATACTAATAGATCTCACCTGTGGAGAGAACGTGATCACCAAGGAATTTTTGGTATTACATGACCTTTATCAAGATGATTATGATAAAATGAAAGCATGGATCGAGAAACACAATGGTTTTACTTTCCCTATGATAGGATCGATCATCCTTCCATTACAAATAGGACCAAAAACATTGGATGTCACATTCTCCATCACCCGTAGTCGAACCAGTTTCATTTGAGGCTAGGCCATCTATGGCTTCACTCAATGAAAGTTGTCACTTCGGTTATCCATAAATGCTTAAAGTTTCCATTTGACTATAATGAAATACTCATTGTCCACCATAGTGGCTTTAACCCATTGTCTTCCAAAAGAAACTTTTCCTTAGAAGCCTTTTGGCTCAAGCCCATGCAACCTATAATGCCATGAAAAAAATTCTTTTTCATAGCTTACAAAAATTAAAAGCAAAGAATATAACAAAATTGTCTCTCTGCAACATGTCCCCATCCGCTTTTGACACTTCTATCCTAGACAAAACCATGCTTCAACTTGAACAAGATCCAAACAACAAAGACCAACCAACACTAGAAACTTCCCCGACATCATCCAAGATACCAAGAGAAAATGAAAATGACTCTGTCATACCTTCTCATATAAAAGTCTACAAAGTAAAGGAGAAAGTGGATGAACAACCTTCCATGGTTCCTTTTGTTCCTCCCCTTAGGGAAGAAAAGAAACCTATGGTTGATCAACCGGCTCCTTCACAAACACAACTAGATAATAAAACCAAAAGAAATAAAAGAGCTAGGGAGCTTAGGTGTAGACTTTGTGCACTTGCTCACAAGTTACATGAAGAATCAAACAAAGAAAATAAAAATCCACACTTGACAAAATAAATGCATTATGACCCTCCTCCCCAACCACAACAAAACGATCCCATATAACAATCAAAACAAGAGGTACACTCTTCTATGGACATTTTCATTCGTCCTCTTGTTGTGATTAATTTGGATGACGATGACGAGATCATTAAAATTGATGAAGAGGTGCATAATGATTTGAACACATTGTTTTCCTCTTCCATAAGCTTAAACGACAAATCTCCTATAAAGAGTGTTGAGCCCAATGCTTCCCCTAGTTCGACACTTACTCTTGTCCCTTTGGATAGTTTCCCGCCTTTGGCATATCATGAACATGACTGAGAGGCAAATGACTTGGTTGACGGTTGACTCGCATTTTCCTTACTAGTCTTTTTCATTTTCCTTAAATTCTTTTGTGTGTTTGCACGTGCATAATGTGCTCCCCCATGATATTTTGTTTCATGTTCTCTCTCTTTGTGATATTCCTCTATTTGTACCTTCATTCCTCTCTATGTCGTACACCACTTTCTCCTTTTCTTTTGTCTTTTCTTGTGTTTTCCTTTTGGGGATGATGCAAGACATTGAGACATTTATGTCACTTTCATGTTGACCCAAAAGGCCTTTTTCTTTGTCTTTTCCTTTTCATTTATTTTTTCTTGTGTTTTCTTTTTGGGGATGATGCAAGGCATTGAGACATTAAATAAATGTCTCTTTCATGTTGACCCAAAAGGATTTTTTCTTTGTCTTTGCCTTTTCTTTGTCTTTTCTTATGTTTTCCTTTTGGGGATGATACAAGCCATTGAGAAATTCATGTCTCTTTCATGTTGGCCCAAAATATTTTCCTTTTTTCTTTCCCTTTTTCATTTTCATTTGGCTTATAATTTCCTTTCGAGGATGATGCAAAGCATTGAGACACCCTATATCTCTTCCATGTTGACCCAAAAATGTTCTTTATTTTTCTTTCTTTTTTCACTCTCTTTGTGTCATTCTTCCAGTTCTATGTATTTGGGGGATGATGATAGTTTTGATCTCCTTACAAAATATTACAACAAAGAATATACTGACCCCAAATCCATAGATCCCTTGTGTTTGGTGTTTTCATTTTGGGGGAAACCCCTTCCTTTCCTATTTCTTTTTCCTTTCCTTCACACGACGCAACCTTACTAAGAAATATATGACTTGGCATAGGGCTTTCCAAGTTGGCTCTCATGTATTCTTCCTTGTTTTCATTGTTCATTTTCTACTTTAAAGTAGGGTATGTGTAGGATAATGATGGGCCAAAAAGTGGCGATATGATGGGTATTTGTAGGGTATGTAGCTGACGACATTTTTTTTACCCAAAATTAATGAAATGAAAAGGGCTTTTAAAGGATATTTTCATCTTTCCACCAATATAAATTATTCTTTACTTTGAATTTAATAAATAATTATTATTCATTTTCTATTTGAATTACGACTAAAGTCCTAATTGATAGGCTGATTGAAAAACATCTATAGCTTTCAAATGGTATCACATTTTTGGAATCCAAACATGCATCACATTCTATGCTTCAGATACTATAGGATTAAAAAAGAAAAATTGAATTTCATGAAGTTTGACCAAGTAAGGTGGTCGACATACAAGTTTTAATATTTTTTAAAAGTTGTAATAAAATAATTATAATTAATTATTTACTTGGAAAAAATTACAAAAATATGCATCACATCCAGACATGAGTCCTCTACTTATGTCTAAAATATTATAAAAAATATTATCATTTTATTGTGGTTAGGTGGTCAAACAAACACCTACTTTATTTTTCCCCGATATTTAAGTACTAATACATTGAAATTTCAAATTTTCACCAAATAGATTTTTTTTAAATAAACCTAGTAGTTTAGAAACTACATTCAATTTTCTATAGACTTATTCTTACATATTTTTGAAATAATATAGATAAATTATTCAAATTTTACGCCAAGTTTCATAACTCTGATTTTTTTGAGTTTTTGCCACTTAAGGGCCTATTTTTCCATGATGATCCTACACATACCCAGTAATTACTCATAGTACGGTGTGTAGCAATTCCTTTAAAGTGGAGGCATACATTGGAATTATTCTTTTGCATTTTTCCTTTTCTTGGTTCTTAGTGCAACCTTCTTACTTCATACAATGTGTTTGTCACTTTGTGGATGACATTGGGTGTGATGTCCTTCATGAGTGTGATTTATCTTAGCATATTGCATTCTTCTTAGTGGCTTGATGCGACACATTATATCCCCTAAGTTGCAAATTTTATATTCTTTGATTGGTCCTCTCTTGGAGATATTAGACACAATGTTACCTAAGTTAAAGACCTCACATGAACTAAGAAAGACTCCTTTGAACATTCTTTACATGTTGCATTTTGCATTTGTTATATGGCCACCTTGCATAACATAGCTTGCATGCCTATGGTGCCATCACGTTTGTTCATGAGCTCTAAGCATATGAAGCTTTGCTTGTCTCGTGAAGAGCTCAAAAAGTCATTTTCTTTTGTGGTGCCTTATTAAAGTTATCAAGAGGTATAAATTTTGTATGGTTGAGTAGGAATCCCATTTCGAGGCATGACTTTCCCCATAGCTACTTGCATGTGTGTGAGAGCATACCAACCATGAGTGTATGTTTCTCACATTTTTAGGCCTTGTCACCCAACAAACAAACATGAGTTTCGTCACCTCAGAGTGAGTATGCATTTTTCAGACAAACAACCAAGATCTGATCCACAACGGGATGGGAAAACAATCAAAGCTTGATCTGATTCCCTCTTTCCTTTTCTCCCTTTCATTCTCTACATCATTCTCTTGTGTTTTCCTTTGTGTTGATGTTTTGTTTTCCATGGGATCTTGATCCTAGGAGTGTGATCACCACTCTTGATTGTTGTTGTCTCATCTTGTTAGGATGGGTGCATTTGGATACCTCTTGATGTGCATGTTTGGCTACTTTAGTGTGCTTTTAAATCAAGTTCATCCTTTCACTAAAGTTGGGCTAAATGTAGCATAGAAAAATGTATCTTTTGGACATTTTCATGCTCATTTGGGTCCTCTTATGGATGTTGGCCTATTTTTTCCTATATTTAATGTTGTAATACGGTTAACACATTCACATTAGGTCTTGGAGCCTTTTGAATCAATAAGAACTTTATGATGCCTTGTAAAAGTGTTATGAAGTGTTGTAACTCACTTTCACACTTTTCTAGGACCTTATTAATATAATTCACGTAAATAACCTCTATTTATCACTTACCAAGTCTTATTTCAAAGTGTTGTAAAGTGTTGTAACAAACATTCACACTTTTCTGGGCTTGTCATCAATAATTTAACCCTTTTTTATGTTTAAATGGCCTCTGTATACACTTGTAGGCCCTACTTAAGTGTATTTTTTAGAATAATCCCATTAAACATCATTTAATACATGTTAATTCCTAACACCCACTTAAATTTCCCTAGTAGGACCAAGTCACCACTAGGGGCAACGTAGTCCCACTTGGCTCAAAAGTCAAAATTACTTCAAAATTCTAGTGGGATATTATTTTCTAAACCTTAAGGTTGGCCTGTAATATGGAATTTTTGGGAAATTTTGTATAATCATGTATAAATATAGGGTTTTTCCTCTCATTTCACCCCCATTCATTCACTTAATCATTCAAGAAATTATCAATCATTCACTCTTACATTCTAGGAATTCTTAAGCATACATCCATTGGAGCTTCTACTTGCATATCTTTAGATTTCTACTTCAAGGGTTTAGTGAGTTGTAGCATTACATGTTGTTCATTCATCAATCTATTTTTATTTCATTTAATTTTCAAGGGTTTAATTACCAAATCAGGGTTTGACCAAGGAAAACCCCTATTCACTAACCCTTAACACTTTTTCCCCTCTTTGCATGTGTTTTACAGGTCTTGTGTGCAAATTTATCAAAGAGAAAGGTGTCAAAAAATTTCATCAGTTCATAAAAGTCATTCAAAGTCAAAAAACCCTAAAAGATGCTTGGAGGACACCTACATGTCAGATTCTGCAGATTTGGATCCAAAAACTTGTCAGGAACTGTACTGTAGACCAACAACTACATATCACATATTTGAATTTCCCAAAATTTGAAGGTGGACTAAGTCACCATCAGTGGTTAATTATTCCTAATACTAGGCCTGAAAGGTGTTTCCTACAGTTCTAGATACCCTTTTGGTTGAAACTTGTTCTAGAAAAATTTCCCAGAAATAGGACTAGGTCACCCAACTTGGCCTAAGTGTCCCAATTGGCTTGAACAATGATTTATGTAGGAATCCAAAGCTCCTCTACATCAATTTCCAATTTCTAGGTGTGCCTCTCCAATCTCATTAATTTATGTTATAGTTTGTTTGCATTTTTTAGTTCATTTTGCATATCAATGTGTTTTCAAACAAAGTGCATTTTCTTAGTTTTTCATTAATAATCCATCTCTTTTATTAGTTCTTTGGATCTAGGACATTCTATTAAGACATATTTCAATCATATTTGCATTATTCTTGAGTGATCCATCAAGGTTTTTAGGATACTTCTCTCCTTTTAGGTGCAAAACCCTAGAAGTGTAAGAGAGTCCCTTATCCCAAAAAATCTTTTTTTTAGGAACACTATGCCTAATGTTTCCAAGAGAGGAAAAGTCAAAGAAATATCATGCTCTTGGAGGAAATTAGGCCCAATGAAACCACCAATAAAAGGACACATTACAAGAAGAAAGAAAATCACACAAGGAACATGAGAACAAATGCAAATGAAATCATGCCAAAATAATGCCAATGTATGCCCCCACTTTAAAGGAATTGTGAACACCTTGCTATGAGCAATTACTTTAAAGTATCCAAAAAATAAAAATAAAAAGATGGTTTCCCCCAAAATGCATAACTCAATACGTCACATGCAAGCCAACTTAAGGCATGTCATCCACATCCCAAGCTTGCTATTTACATATAAAGAAAAGTCAATCAACTAGCTAAAAGTGGCAACAAGTGACATACAAGGACAATGATTCCTAATCCCTTACTCCCACTTAGTGTAGGATAAGGGTGAGCCAAGATGATTGATGAGAAACATGCTAGAGTGAAAATCAATATTAATAAGAGGAATTAGGTGCCCTCCACATAAGGAAGAACACCAAAATCCTTAAGATGTTGAATATTTATACTCAAATCCTTACATTCATTAGTTGAATGACCATGAATTCTATGATATGCACAAAATGAAGTCTTGTAATAGAATTTCTTTTGTGTTTTTGGAGGGAGAGAGATCAAATTATCTTGGAGGAGTCTTGTAAAGATACTCTCTTGATCAATAGAAGATGTTTCTTTATTTTGTGACAAAGATATCTCTTGCTTAGTACAAGATGCCATACTTATACATGACTCTTTAGATTGAGAGATTTTGTTCTCTCCTTTACTGGAGGGTGTAAAATATAAAAAATTCAAATCATTAACATTTTGCGTGATGAAATTTACATTAAGTGAGGATTTATTTGTTTATTTTATTGCTTGCAAAGGATAACCGTCAAGACCACTATTGTCTATCAGTTCAGCATACACCACTATTAAAGTCGGCTTAGAAGGATGTTTTGTGATAGTGTTGATATTAAGTGAAGGCTTGTTTGTGTCTTTTGAGGGACAATAACCAAGACCACTATTCTTTTCTTGCATGTGTGGCTCTATAGGGAAATAGATACCTTGTTCTCTAGCACCACATCCCTTTCTACTATATCCAAGTTGTTTCATAAGCTCCTAACTTTTTTCGTAAAAAAAATTCATTTCTTTAGGATTTGGTGGTTGTTGATAGTCAGTTTCTTCGAAGTTTTTTGTGTAATTTGTTGTCTTTTGTGTTGAAGTGGTTGAGGTGGATTTTTGTTAAGGGTCTTCTAAATTTTGAGTTGACAATACTGCTTCTTCTTTTTCCTTGTCTAAATATTTGTTTATGATCTTGTATTCTCCCATGAATGTATGTTCGAAATTGAAGGAACTCCAATCATCTTCTAATAGCTTTGTGACTTCTTCAATGTGTTTTCTTTTTCTTTTTGTTGCATGGGTTCCACTTGTGTAGTTGATGTTGATTTTTTCAAGGGTTTTTCTTTGTTTATCTCAATTTGTAAGAAACTATAAGGCTCATTATCAATGTCCAATGTGTACAGTTTGTAATTATTGACATAATTCATTTTATGATGAAGGGTAGAAGGCACCACATGAATCTCATGAATCCACAACCTTCCCAAAAGGAGATTATACGAAATATTGTGATAGGGGTTTGTAAGGTAGCCTTTCCAACTGTAATAGGTAAAGTGATCACTCTAAGTGATTTATTTCCCACATTATCAAATCCCTTAATAGATAAAGAGTTAGGTTGAATTTTTTATTTATCGACACCAAGTTTATCCAAAAGGCTTGCACTATAGACATTTAAGGCTGAGCCATTGTCAATAAGGGTTCACTTTATCCCTTTGGTATTGTATTGAGTTATGATCATGAAAGAATCACATTGTTTTTGCACTTCCAAAGCAAGGAGCTCACTAAATGGTGGAAAACAATGTCAACATTTATTCCTTGAATCATGGATGCTATGTCATTTGGTTGTGTATTACAATGGATATGAATTTGTTGTAAGGAACTTTGAATCATGTTATGATAGTGGGGGGAGGCTTGGATAATGTCCCATAAAGATATCTTAGCAAGAGTATTCTTAAGTTGTTCAACAAGATCATACTCCTTTCCATTTTGTGAAGGAAAATGAGGGGGACCTGGAAAGATAGCATTAGGCATTGGGAGGGATGTTGAAGGTGTTTTTTTTTTTGTTGTAGATTGTTCCTAGTGTTATATGTATGAGCAACAATATTGTAACTTAGTTGTTGTGAAACATTGTGTTTAGGTGGTTCAAGGATAAGGACAGGTTTGTTTTGAACTTGTGGTTTGTGAGAGGGTAGATAAATGATAAGTTTAGGTTCAGGAGAGTACTCCAAGGGATATATAATGTGTATAACCTCAATAGAATTATCAATATTTTCATGTTCTATTAGTGAAGAGGAGTCTAAAGTTAGTTCATCATCTTCATCTAAGGAATTACTATTGTCAATTTTCTCACTTTCTTGCACAGTGATATCTTCCCTAGTAGGAGATATTTTAGGAGAACTACAAACCAAATGTTCTTGATATTCAAGGGTTGGTTATTCTAAAATAAATTCATCACATGTAAGGTAGTTATCAATGGTTGAATTTTCTTGTTCATGTCGGGTTCACCAAAATGATGAGAAGAAAAATGGATACCTAAAGATATCACACTTTTTCCACTAATCATTCACTAGTGTCCTAGGAGTCCCAATTGGATTGACTAACAACCTCACAAGGTGAGTCAATTCACAATTACGAAGGACCTAGGAGGGCATTATTTTAGCTTTAAAGGGCTTCACGACCAAACAAAAGCTTGGAAAAGACACTTTAACTTTTAACTCACAAAATCAAGAAATGCAAGCAAAATAATGAGTGCAAATGATGAAATTAAGCTAAATCAAGTTAGAGTATGTGTACCTGGGAATCCTAGAGATATTATGACAATTTTGGAAATGCATAGAAGCTGTTAAAATATGCTTGGGAGGACTAAGATGACAAAAATGGTGTATTAGTCCCACTACTATTTTTTGAGGCAGATGTAGAGTCTTTGAATGTCAGAACAAAACCCTGAAGAATGTCTAAAAAATACCCTATGTAGGACTAAGACACCCAAGGTGGTGTATTAGTTCCATTCTGAATTTTTGAAGACTCTAAATGTGGTCTTGAGGGATGATGTTTTCACATGCTTCTCTCTAGATCCGAGTTCCTAAAACTTCCAGTTCTAACCTATAGGTGAGTTTCTGTGAAGATGACAACTTTGCAATGCAACTTTGCAACTTTGACAACTTTTCACTTTAATGGATCTTCAAGTCTTCAACCTATATCTACAAATACAAACACACAAGGGAGGATAAACTATTTGATTATTAGTGAATGGGGGTTTTCCTTGGTCAAACCCCTTGTAGGTAATTAAACCAAATGATGAAATGAATGAAAGGAAGCATGAAACATGAAGCATGTAAATGATATCACCTTGTATGATGTCTTGTGAATCAAATTTGCAATCTATCATGTAGTGGCCATGAAAAATTTAGATCTTGGATCCTTGGATATGATGTGAACAATGGTTGCAAATAGATCTTTAATGCTACATCCACAATCTTGGATCAACAACATGAATGGATGCACTAAACCCTTGACATGATGCTTGAATCTTAACGATGACTCTAAATGCTCAATGAATGCTCTTGAATGCTATTGTGAACTTAATTTTATATGATGAATGCTCTCACAAAATACTTTCTTGTAAATGAGTGAAGGAACCTTGTGTTTGTTTGGAAAATATCGATCATCTTAGAAACATCCAAGATCACTAGTGCCTTTGAACGGTAACTTTATTTCATCAAATTTCCTGAAAGACACAAACCTTTATGCCAAAAAGTGGAAGTAGACATAGTTTATTTCCCACATTGACCCTTAGAGAAAAATTAATATTAATTAAACTAGTTCCAAACAACACCATTAAACAAATTCAATGAAGTAGAACCATTGAACATGAAAGATGGAACAAAAGACATGAACACACAGATATACACGGGGAAAACCCTTTCGAGTAAAAATCCCCACACTCCAAAAGCCAAGATCACCATTGTATTATTCAACACCAAAAAATAGTTACAATACAATATCAGCCTCATAGCCTTTACAAGAGATTTATATCTTGTTCCATTCTAGAGAGAATCCGATAGCATAACCCCATTCTATTTTTCTTCTCTCTCTCTCTTCAACAAAAAATGCTCTATGGTTTAATAACATTCATTTTTAACCCTAACCCTAGTTACAACATTCCAACAAGAAATAGTTCAGTTCAACTTCCAACAAGCAACTATAGTAAATAGTCAAGAGCATTCCATATAGATAACAAAATATTGAAGAGTCAATTGCTCCAACCACTTCACAACAACCATGTGAAGCAAGCAATATATCACCATATCGATGGGACATATGATCACCTCCTAATGATACAAGATAGTCACTCTGTTGTTCACTGTATGGATCCACATGCTCCCCACTTCAACATTATTACCAAGTCAACCTCATCACCATATCGATGAGACAACATAACATCTCCCACTAATATAATGAAGTCACATCGATGTAGTTTATATCACTCCATGTGGTCCCTACTATAGATTCAACATGGCTTGTGCTAATTATCACTTCCACCTTGATAGCTCAGGTCCCACCATAATCATCAATCCATTGAGGAGACTTCACTTTGAGTCCTATTGATTGCTGCAAGTCTTATTGATAATAATTATCATTAGTCCATCAGGGAGACACAAGGAAAAGTCCAACCAATGAGGCCAAATCACACTGACAAGAGTCACCAACATGCTCACCATAGCCCATTGGTCCATTGGGGAGACAAACTTTAAAGTCCCACCAAAGTAGCCACGTCCCACTGATGAAGTGCCAATCGCTAATTCACTCAAAACATAAACTTTAGAATCTCATTTTGGAGGTTGCAAAGTTCTTGACTACCATAGAATTCTGACAGCAAATGCATCTCTTTGTCACTTGGAAATCAAACTTTAGAACCTCATGTCAAAGGTTGTGAAGTTCTCAAAAGCCATGACATGCCAACAACGAAGAGAACCACAAATTTTCTAAGTTGGGAGGTTATGAAATTTCAGAACCTTGTGACTTAAGTTAGGAAAACTTAGAAACTTGTGACTTAAGTAAGAAACCATTTCCCGCCAAAAGAGATTTTGATCAAACTAGTACTTTATCCTGGTGATGTTCAACTATTTTTTTGACAATGTAGACGCCCAAACACCAATACATTTCAGGCACCATTTATCAACAATATTTATACTTATTCATGCTTAATAAACTAAAATTACACCAAAACAAGATGACATATGAACTCATTAAATAAAGGAGGCTAAATCCTACAAGAATTTGAAATTAAGTCCCAAAAATAATTCAAGGAGGACAAAAACTCCCTAGGTGGTGTCTTAGTCCCAAGGCTCAAATTTCAGGGAACAAACTCCAAAAAGGGACATTTTTCAGGTGTATTCAAAATCAGGGTCCCTGGACTCATGGAGGAAAAAGATACCCTTGGTTGCATATTATTCTTTGTCCACAAATTAGGGACACGCAGACAAAAACATTAAATGATCATTTATATTTTGATGTTTGAAGGGATTTTCCATAAAAAGATATAGTTTATTAGGCTTTTCGATGTAAAATAGGACCAATTAAGCCATAAAGAAGCATAAATAAAGCAATGCAGGCCCAAACAAGTGTGAAAATGCAAGGGTGTGCATTTTACTACACTACATTACCTAAAAGGGTTTTGAGCAAGGAAAACCCCTATTCACTAACAATCAACAAGTTTTACTCCTCTTTACATGTGTGATTGTAGATCTAGGTGGATTGGAGCATGGAGGATCTTTGAAGATTAGGTTACAAGCTTGAAGGAAGTTGTTGGAGTTGTCTCCTCACTTGCAAGGTCATGGAAAGTCTTCTACAGGTCTAAAATTAGGGTTTCAGATCTAGAAACAAAGTGTGGCCCAGAAAGAGAAGAGATTAGAGAGCAGAATCAGATCTTAATCGTCTAGAAAAGAACACAGGGATTGATACACCAACTTGGGTGTATGAGTCTTAGTACAACCAATTTTCAAGGTTTCAAGAGATTCAAAATAAGCACTATCAAATTCCAATTTTCGTGCAAAAAACCTAGAATGTGACTAAATCACCCAGACTGGCATATGAGTCCCACTCAACATTAGAATCAACATTTCTAGTCCTCATTCAAGCCTTTATAGGTTTCTAGGTACACACTCCCAATTTTATAGTATTCTATTTTTATTTATATGCATTTTTAGGTCATTCATTCAAGTTTCATGAATCACTAGGTTTAAGCATTAGATCTTGCATCTCATTAGTCTTTCCAATCCCTAGCTTAGTGGTGAATCCCTATTTAGTTTCTACTCGGATCCTAGGGTAACGCTATTACAAGATATCTTTCTCCTTTACATACTTTAGATTGAGATCTCTAGGGATTTCCTTGAATGTAGAGTATAGAAGATTATTGTT
>VDFB02339834.1:0-14060 GCA_007258455.2 Sequoia sempervirens
AAGTCCTTTTTGAAGGGCTCCTCAAGGAGTGTCTTTCTTTTCTAAGCGTTATGATGGATGCAGCTCAGAGAAGACTGGGTAGGGTAGTCAAGCAAAGGGCAGCCAGAAGAAACCTTGGTAGAACGGTGTTGGATTTATTGTGAATGGCGGCGACCCCCATGTGTTGTAATACCCCTCATGTTGTTGATACTCTTTTTGTGTGGATTTTGTACTTGGTTTGTGTGGGTGATCAGTTCACCATTTTGGTTGTGTGTGGATTCATAGTTTGGTTGGTTTGCTACACTTGACATTACTTATGATGCTTGATGTGACACCCCTTTGATTTGTTATGTTTTCTTGATAGCTCGGATACTTTGTTAGACTTTATTTTATATTATTGTTATTCTATCGCTAACAGTGGAGCGATGATAGACTATATTGTTGTGATGACACATTATATGCATGGTGATTATGTTAATATGCTTTATGTTTGTATAGATGCTTAGTTGTGATGACATTGCTATATATGCTTATTGTAGTTTAATTGATATATTATCTCGTCAGTTGATGTGGCATTATATTGGTGAAGAGAACTGTATTGCATCACTCACTTGCGAGTGCCCTGTGATTTCCGTGATTCTCTCTTCATGGTGTGTATGAATTACTATCTGTATACATCTACGACTCTTGCTTGTGTTGTAGGTTTGCAGGTACAGGACAACAGCTTCACCCGATTTCACAGGTCTGAGTGTGTCCACTACTCAACAGTAATATTGGGAGATAGTAACGGGCTACCTAGTCATACCTTTACCCTAGTACAATGTTTCATCAGTTTGAGTTTTGGTCTTAGCCTTATCATTGTTGTTCTAGGTATTTTATTATTGTGCAAGTTTAATTTTGTAGATTAAATGTGTATTTGATTTAAATATTTAATTAATGGAATTATTGTTGTGAAAGATTTAGAATAAATTAATTAATTAATTTAATTTAGTTATGTTATTAAAAAAATTTAATTATTAAATTATATGGGAATTAAATAAATAAGATTATTTAAATTTGTTGAAATATATTAATTGTTTTATTTTATTTTAAATGCATGAGGTTGGAAAACATCTGGGGTTGTTGAGGGAAAATATATTTTGTTGGGATAACTGTGAGTTAGAAATTTGTTATTTGATGGTTGTAAATTGATTCTCGGAGGAAAGATTGGGAAAAGGGAAGAAAGTTGTTTCACGGGAAGGTATTTTTGTTTTTGGTTGAAAATTTTGTTGAGGAAATTGTGGATCTCTTAGAGGTTTTTGTTTTAGAATCTTGTTGTAGAATTCTTAGCTGTGGTATTGTTGTGTTTTCTGGAAAGAGGTAATTGCACTAGAGGAAGCTTTGGCTACATTGGAAAATTGAAGCTACAGAGAAGCTTGGCAACATTTCTTGAGGCAACAGTTCTTCTGGAATAGGTTCCTTTATTGTTTTTGTGAATTTTGAATTGAAAAGTTGTTTATATTACTGTAATGCAGTTTAAAAAAATTTAGGAAAAGATTTTCTATACTGTAGAAGCTCTTGTTTCTTTCTTTTAAAAGATTGTCGTGAAAGTTGAACCTTTGTAGAAAACAATTAAAAATCCTCTGTGTAATTTGTTCATTCAAAATAGATTGATACAAAAGGAATTATAGATCTCTATAGAAAATCGTTATTCTATTTGGTTTCCCTATTTCTTTTAATTATCTGGAAAAATGAAATTTCTAAGCTTTCTTGTAGAAAACTTCTTCTATGTAATTTATTTGCTCAACTTGAACCAGTGATTGGATTAATTTTATATATATATATATATATATACATATATGTTGGAAATAGGATGCCATTTAATTGCAAATCCTAAACATTAATTATTTCATGTATCTCCTAGATTCTTGGAATGTGTTTAACAACACTAAGATTAGGATGAGATTAATTATTTGGATGAAATAAATCATGGGAAATTGACATTTGTAGTTTATTCTAAATAATAGAGACATGTAGGTGCACACATGGTAGGTGACCTCTGTTTGGATTGGTGTAGTTAACACTTCATCTGTAAGATCCTAGGAGTTAGGGTTTGATGTTTGCATGCATGAAGTTCAGTTCGGTTCGGGGCGAGTTTAGTTTAGTTGAGATAAGGTTCAGTTCAGTTTAAGTTCAGTTCCATTCAAAATCCAGTTTAGTTGGAGTTGATTCAGTTCAAATTGATTCAGTTGATTCAGTTCCGTTTAGTTCAATTGTTGATTTATAGTTGAGTTATCTTAGGTTGAATGCAATTATATTTGCATACATGTTAGTTAGCTAGGTTGCATGTGCTTAAATTAACTTGAATGCATAGCTAATAACTTGACTTATGATAACAAGGACTACCTCAGTGCAGGGGTTGACCACTCTTACATGAATGGTGTTGAGTAAATGTTTCAGTTAACTACAAATCACTTAGAGCCAACTTGGGCACCCAAGATGCTTTCTTGTATTTACCTCTCATGCATGATAAAATATTTCAAAAGGCTCAATTAAGTAGGATTACTTAAGGGCACCAACTTTGAGGAAGAGCTTTGGAATTATCACCAAGGGCTGAAAGGATAGGTGTAGCTTCAACCCAGGTTACCCAAATTGATGAAGTACATGTTTAGTGACTACCGTCTCCTATTTGCATGAATATGGCATACCTTTTTAGGGATAGGAGAAGCATTGCATTGTAATTGTAACTCATGTTGAGTTTACAAAGTTGTGATTGAAGCTATTTATCTCAAACAAGTTGAATAGAGTTGAGAGAGTTTTCTTATTGCAGGTTGTGAAGAAGATTGGTGAAGACAGAAGAAGCATTCTCAAGCAAGAATTGGAACTATTGTAATTCAGAGATTGAATAATAGAATAATTCTTAGTGCAGTTTACTGAAAAGAGGTTCTCTGACACATCTTATGATCTTTCTAATATCTATCTAGTTCTTCTATCCAACTTCTCTCACATTCTACAATGGTAAGCAATTAATCAAGATAATCACCCACAAAGATATATGTAACAAAGAAAGAGCTTACTTAGATCAGCAATATTAAAGTTTTACAGAGTATTAAGCTAAGAAAACACCTCATTTTTCAACATTTGGTATCAGAGTTGAGGTTGGGTAGAGTATTAGGATTCCTTTCTCTTAAAATATTGGAGGTTTTTTGGGCTTAGTGGGAGCTTTTATTATTTTTGCTATTGCTGATTTTGAAAAAAATAAGTTTGTTACAGAGGTCATTGAGAGCTTGGATTCACAGGTTTGGTGTGAGATTATGACAAAAATGTGGTTTTAATTATGTGCATCATGATTCCATGGGATTGCTCAGTATCACGGTTCAGTGGGAAAATTTGGCAATGAAGTGGATTCTTGGTTGTAGGATGGTTTTTTTATTATGTCATGGTATACTCTTGATTAGTGGTTTAGAGTTGTGGCATGATACATGTTATGATAATTATGATCATAAGGAAATGTCTAAAATTCCATATGATTTTGATAGTAATGGTTTGATGTTTATTTTCTTGCCATGTATAGCTCGGTATCACAGTTTAGTGGGAGCTTTGGTAGGATATAGTGATCTTCATGAAGAAGATGGTAGTCACGATGCCATGTGTGACTCGGTACCACGGTTCAGTGGGAGTTTTTGGCAGTGACTTGGATGCATCATTGGTAAGGTTATCTTCATGTGATTGGGGATATGGTTTGTTCTTGGTTTAGAGTGTATTTGTTATGATGTCATGTTATACTCTTGATACTAGTTTAGAGTTTGGCATAATACATGGTTCTCTTGAGACTAGGATGTATAAGTATGTTATGGTGCATGTGATCTCCTAAGAGGAGATGGTTTGGTTAGATCATGGATGTCATGTTTATGTTCTTGATTCATGATTGGAGCTTTGGCAATGATCTTGTGTAGTTCTCTTAAGTTTTGGGTACATTAATCATTTGCTTGATTACTTCATGAAAGTGTTGTGTAGCATTTGGAGTTTGGAATGGATTGGTTGGTTACAGGTCCTCATGGATACTTGGAGAAATAGGTGAGGTTGGAGTTCTCTTATGGTAAGAGAATTTTTTTGGAATGGTTACTTGTAAGAAAAAAAATTTAACAGAAAAGACCGAGGAGCCTACACCTTGGTTGAATGTGAATTCAACACACTCGGTGGTTTAGAATACCTCTAAAGAGGTGGTTTGTATACAGAGACTTGGGAAAGGTAATGGTTTGGTTGATAATGGGAAGGTATTAATTGAGAAAGTTAACACTTTAATTAATGTTATAGATTATCTTATGAAACCATGGAATAAGTTCTCTTGGTTTAATCACATTTTCTTGGAACTTCATGATTATGTAGGTTGCATTTGAAGTTAGCATGGTTTGATTAGTTGGTGCAAGAAGGCAATTGGCTTTGAGTCTTGTACTTGTTTATTATTCCTTGTTTAGAATAATTGCAATGTATAATGTCAAGTGGGAGAATGTTGAAAATAGGATGCCATTTAATTGCAAATCCTAAACATTAATTATTTCATGTATCTCTAGATTCTTGGAATGTTTCAACAACACTAAGATTAGGATGAGATTAATTATTTGGATGAAATAAATCATGAAATTGACATTTGTAGTTATTCCTAAATAATAGGAGCATGTGGGTGCACACATGGTAAGGTGACACTCACCTTGTGTTTAGTTAACTATACGGAGTAATAGTTAACACTTCTGAATGCATGTAAAGATCCTAGGAGTTAGGGTTTGATGTTTGCATGCATGAAGTTCAGTTCAGTTTAGTTCAGACGAGTTTAGTTTAGTTCAGATGAGTTCAGTTCAGTTTAGTTCAGTTCAATTCAAAATCAGTTTAGTTCAGTTCAGTTCAATTCAATTCAGTTCAGTTCAGTTCAGTTCCGTTTAGTTCAATTCAGTTATGGTTCAGTTATCTTCAGTTGAATGCAAGTGCATGTTGCATGCATGTTGGTTATTTTGAGTTGCATGTAGTTAGCTTCAGTTAACTTGGAATGCATGGCTAATAACTTGACTTGTATGATAGATAACAAGGACTACCTCCAGTTAACAGGGGATGACCATTCTTGCATGAATGGTGTTGAGTAAATGTTTCAGTTAACTATAAATCACTTGGAGCCAACTTGGATGCCCAAGATGCTTTATTGGATTTACCTCTCATGCATGATAAGATATTTTTGAAGGCTAAGTTAAGTAGGATTACTTAAGGGCACAAACTTTGAGGAAGAGCTTTGGATTTATCACCAAAGTGAATGATGAGTTGTAGCTTCAACTTGGGATGCCCAAATGGATGAAGCACATGTTTTAGCATTGTTATTCACAAGATAACTCTATTTGCATGACATATGGCGTACCTTTTAGGGATAGGGCTTGTGCATTGTAATTGTAACTCATGTTGAGTTTACAAAGTTGATTAAAGCCTATATATCTCAAGCAAGTTGAATAGAGTTGAGAGAGTTTTTATGCAGGTTGTGAAGAAGATTGGTAAAGACAGAAGAAGAATTCTCAAGAAAGAATTGGAGCTATTGTAATTCAGAGATTGAATAATAGAATAATTCTTGGTGGAGTTTTTTCCTGAAAGGGTTTCTCCATGGCACATCCTGTGTGATCTTTCTAATATCCTATCTAGTTCTTCTATCAACTTCTCTCTACATTCTACAATAGTAAAATGAATTAATCAAGATAATCACCCACAAAGAATATATGTAACAAAGAAAGAGCTTACTTAGATCAGCAATATTAAAGTTTTATAGAGTATTAAGCTAAGAAAACACCTCATTTTTCAACAATATATATATTTTTTATATAAATTATTGTATTTAATTTAGTATTGAAAATTCCCTGAGGAAATTTTATTTTTAAGCGAAATTATGCAAAATCGTCGTATGGCGAAATTCGTATTACTAGTGAAATTGTTCAGAAAATATATATTTATGTGTTTGTTTTTAAAACTCAATGTATTGTATATAAATGGGAGGTTGGGGTTGGTTCCACAGCCGCTCGCATGGGAGGTATGATGTGGGAAGCAGTGCCCAGTGCTGCTCACCCACAGCGCACCCCACATGTGGGTGCGGTTGTGGCCAGCGCATCCTGTACAGCCTCATACGGCTGTAAGAGACACACGAATTTCATTTGGTGTCGTCTGTTTATTCTTTCGATTTGAGATTTAAATATTATGGTTTGGAAATAAAATATTTGTATATACATATATGATATAAATATATATATATAAGATGTATATTATTTATAATATATATTTTATATTATATATATATATTTTTTTTATATTATATATATATATAATTATATTTAATTATATTTAATTATATATATATATATATATTAAATATATTTATGTATGGATAATTCAATAAATGTTTATGAGCATGATTAATTTAATTGATTATTTTAGTTTAATTCACTGTTAATTTGTAAGTTGGAATTATATATAAATGGTGCATTTTGATATGCGAAATTGATTGTAATGGATTTAGGAAATCCAAATGAAAGCATTTCTTTAATTGCTTGAAGTTGTATTTATAAAGCATGTGTTTCTGTAATTGTGTATTGGGGGAGTATTTGTTTATGTGAAAATCAAGTCTTCTAGAGTGGTAATTGTGAAAGGAGGGTTGTAACTTTAGTTTACCCTTTGAGTTTTCTTGGGTAGTGCACGTATTGGGATTCAGTATTAGACATATGTAGAGATGTGTACCTTTTGAGGTGTAATGGTTATTATGGTCATTTAGTGCACTGTCTACCCTTGGCATGTAGTTTGAGTTATGTGTTGTTGATAGGGAAGTGGCTTTCAGCGAGGGCTGGGACACAAAGTGGTCCCAAGACAACTCATTTGGGATTCAGTATAATCAAGTGGAAATTAAATAATCTATTAGCTTAACACATTTAACAAGATAATTAGCCTCGCTCATTGGCTCAAGGGCTTGTATGAGACTTGAGATGAGTCAGAAAGGCCTGGAATGGCTAGATCGTTATCTTGTCTTCTCGAAAGATAACCAATTCCACACTGGTGTGCATGTGGGGCCGAAATCATGAGAGGTTACCAGGATAACCCTAGAGGGGAGCTAGGATCTAGGAAGATCTCCTTTGGATAACCAATGCAACCTTTGTGATGACACTCCACCTATGACAACAGTTGGTTTATTTGTATTGTGTTTGTAATTGATTCAGTGATTCTTGAAGCAACGTGACCATTGTTCTTGTTTACTTGTACTGTGAGTGTATTGTATATTGCCTGTGTCTAGAGGTAGTAGGATTGTCTTGGTTACCTTTTACTATCTCCTAGCACGGGGGTTGGGCCTACGAGTACCATATGGTTGGGTGGCGTGCACCTTACATTGTTGAGTTTCTCTTCCTGTTTGTGATGGCGGGACCTTCTTGTTCGAGGAGCTCGTGTGGTTCTTTGGAGTTGTTCTTCTCTTTCTTCATTGTAACTGTGGATCATTATGTATAATTGTAATACCTCATTTGTATCCAGGTGAACCTTTGTGATTTAATTGTAATAATATTTATGATCTATTCATTATTGGATTTAATGGTGTATTGGATGTTATGTGGTGTTGTATCTATGAAAATATGTTCAATACATTTCTATGTGTTAGATTTATCTTGCAATGGTTTATTGCTTTGTTGTAAGTTGTATCTTGAGTTTAATATTCATATGCTATGGTTGGTTTAAATTTTATAAGTAATGGTGTTCACATGTAGACGTGTCGAGTAGCCTAGAGGATGTATGTGGTTAGAGTAGGATACTTTACTCGTCTTGTTTTACCTTTTAAGAAAAAAAAATTAGTTGTGCTTCTGCAATGTTGCATCGTTCTCTAGGCTGCAGGACGAGGTTTTACACTTGATGATACATTACATGGTGATTATTTTACTTGCTTATGTTATGGTTTCTTTAATAATATATGGGGTGATGTTGTGATTCTATGTTGCTATGGTTTATGATGCGTTTGCTAGTGTGTCTTGGTGAAAGGACAGAGTGGCATCACTTGCTTGTGAGTGCCCTGCTACCTCGCAATTACCTTTCACGGTGTGTCTGCAATGGAGATTTACATGCTACTTGGCATTTGTTTCTATGCAAGATGCAAGTACTGGACACCGACTCCACCTACTTGTCAGTTTTGAGTGTGTCCCATAAACCCAATGGGTATGATGTTGAAAAGGGAGTTGATAAGGAAGTGTCCCTGTCCCAAGTTCGTGACTTTGTTGTGAGTCCAATGGTGTCTTTGTCTCAACCTTGTCTTTGTTTATGTTTGGGTTAGTGTTGATAATTTATTTTAGTATGTAAATATTTTTTATTTAATTAATCTTTATTTTATGTGTGATTAATTAATGTTATCTAGTTGATATAATTATTTGTAGAGAATTATAGTTAAGTTAATTAATTAAATTTTCTTGATTGAGTGGATAGTTTAAATAAAAATAATAGATGTTATAATGTGAATTAGAATTTTAAATTTTCTTAAGGTAGTGGTATTGATTTTTGAATTTTTAAATTAATTAAATAGCTTATAATGCTTTATTATTATTAAAAGAAAAATAATTAAGAATTAGTTAATTTATATTAGAGGATTTACGGGAGTGAGTGGGAATTTAATAAAAATTCTTGTATAAAAATATTCTCAGAGAGAATATTGGCATGTTGTCAATGGCAAGAAGTTTCTTCACGGAAAGAAATTGGCTGTAGAATAGTTTTTGGGATTTGGGGGTTTTTGGTATAAAATTGGAGGAGGTTTACATCATATATTTTGGGCTCATAATTTGCTTCTTGCTGGAGGTGAAGTTTCTGGAAAGGTTTTAGAAGTTGAATCCTGAAGGCGAAGCTTTGCTCCAACCCTCGTTCCTTCAAGCTTCAGGAAAACAGGTTCTTTTGCTATTTATTTAATTATTTTCTTGTTTTGAAAAGATTGCCTGAAATTGTTCATGTAAGAGGAAATTGTCATGAATTAGTTATAACCCTCAGTAGAAATGTTTGTTGATAGCTTCTGAGTAGAAAATTTTGTTAAAAGTTCCTCTGTAGAAAAACTTTGTTCTCGGTTGTTGAAGTTTTTTTATTATTTTGTTGCCTCTGTAGAAATTTTTACAGTAAAATCAGAGAGCCTCATGAAATAAAATCATTGTTAAACAATAGGAAAACTACAAAAGGAAAACAGTAGAAAACCTCATAAGTTGCAAATGGAATCCTCTATCAAAATTGTGAAATTGAAACTTTGGTGAAATTTGTTAAATATTTCCTATAGATAATTATCATGTTTTTCCCAATTTAATTCTATTTATTTGGAAATTAAAAAATCTCAAATAATTTTGAAAATCTTCCTATAAATTTTTTTATGAAAGTATTCTACTCGATTAAAACATTTGAGTTGATTATTTTATATATATATATATATATATATGTATGTATATATATTTGAATACATACATATACATATACAAAATATATATATATATATATATATATATATATACTTTTGTGTATACCCATTTAAATCATTTTGGAGAAATTTTATTGTATTTCGAAGAAACTCGTCTGTAAATTTCCATACGCGATGTTATTGAAATCGCAATTTTTTTTTTTAAATAAAAATTAAAAAAAAGATAAAGGAAGGCAATGGGAAGGGGGACGGGGGGGAGCGGCGGGGCGGGGGCTACCTCCATAGTCGTTCCCCCCTCATGGGAGGCGGTAGTGAGGGCAGCGTCGGCGTTGCCAACACAGCCGACCCCCACTATGGGGTTCGGTTGTGTACAGCCACCACCCTTTTCTTATAATATTTCTTTAAAAATCGTATTTTTATTTAGATTTAATTTTAATTTATTTTTATTTTTAAATATATATTATATTTATAATATATATTATTATAATATATTTTATATATAATATATATGTTGTATTTATATATATATATATATATATTTATAAATTGTTAGGAAATTAATAATTGTAAATTTGTTATTGATAATTAAATAATATAAATAATTAAATAAATATTTAAATGATTATTTAATTATGATGAATGTGAAAAGTGTATGGATTAGGAAATTAATTTACAATGAAAAATTTTAAATAGAGAAATAGATGTTTACTATAATGTGTTATCGCGAAATTAGAGATAAACAAATTGTTTTAAATTCCTTATTATTTGATGATTGGTGAGTCAATTGTTGTTTTTGTTTAATTGGCTTATGGTCATGTGGGAAACCTGTAAGTTAGTTACCTTTCTATAGGAATTAAGGTTATTGTTTAAAACTTCCAGAGACATGGGAAAATGGTGGTTTATTATGTGACCTTTTAATTTGATACTTGTCTCTATTTTGACTTTAGTTGTGACTTTGAGTTAATTTATTTGGGTTGTACCCGATTTTATGGGAGTTGAATCTTATGACTTTTGGCGAGATGGTTTTTCCTCGCGGTTGTTCTAGTTTGTGTTTTAGAGTACTTGTGGGTACAACCCCTTGGAATTTGTTGTTATGTTTTCGGCTTCTAGGGAGAGTGGCTCTACGTGGGTGTCGACGCCTAAAGGGGTTGTCAGGATAACCCACGTTAGAGTTTGAGTAATAAGTGATAACCAAAATAATTAATTAGGGGGTCGGTAGTTAAACATTAACAAGATAATTGTGGATTTCTCGACCACCTATTAGTGCTTACGCAGACTAAAGGTGGACTAAGAAGGCCGTGGTTGGCAAGATCGTTGCCTCGTCTCCACGAGAGGTTAACGGTTCCGCACAAGTCACCCTATGGGGCCGACGCCTAGAGAGGTTGTCAGGATAACCATAGATGGGGGTTGGCACCTAGAGATAGGCAGTCAGGATAGCCCATGTAGGACTGTGCGATGACACTCTCCTCTAGCTTTCCCATGAGTTGTTTTGTTGCTAACCTCTGGAGGTGGTCTTTTGATATTATGTTTCCCTTTATGTGTGTTTTAGCTTTCCATGCTTGGAGTTTAGTCCTGTGTATTTGCTTAGATGTTCTTGGTCGAGGACCCTTTCTTATCTACTCCTAGCACGGGGGTGGTTGGATGGAACGTACTACGCACCCCGTTGGGTTCCCCATCTTGCAGTTGTACCTTTCAGTGCAGAGTTTTGCAGAGACAGCTTGATCCAGAGTTTATATGTTTTCAGATGTATACTTGTACTTCTACTATACTATGTATTGAATTGTTACCTCCCCATGTGAATGGGTAGACTTATGATGTAACCTTGAGTAATTGCTCAATGAGTTGTACTTGTAGATTGATGTAATGTATAAACACATTATGTAATTCATGCTTTATCCATAATTGTAAATATCGTTGATGTTGTGTTATGTTTGAGAAAATATGTTCTTTATATTTCCAAGTAAAATCTATTATGAATGCATGTATGGTTTTTTATGGTTTATTCTTGACTCATTGCATATCTTTAATAAATGTTTAAATAAAGACATGTGAATGAATGAGTTACGTTTGTAGAATTGATAATTACTTTTATCAACTTTGTTATGGGATAGATTACGTAATGTCACCTCATATACCCCAAGGGACTTAGGTGTTTAACTTGTAGTCATTAGTTATGCTAGTTGCATTTGTAAACTTAGTGTTTATTTGTAATGTTTTCAAAAAAAAAAAAATTGTTGCATTTTTTTAGTTGTTCTTTGGGGTTTACACGATGAGGCGTTACATGTGCAGTGCAATTAGGATAAAGGGAAAATTGGTGTCAATGTTGTTAGGAGAGATGGAATAATTAAAGAGCCCACGACATATGTGCTTGGAAACCTTCAGAAATTGAAGACTTCAGCCAAGACAAAGTCAGGAAGGGGAGGCAAGATCTCTGATTTTGGGTAGAAGACACCAGGGCGAAAAGCAAGGGAAAGTTCAGTACATGGTGGAGGAAGTAACGAGTTGGGCTCCAGAGGAAATGTTGGGGGAAGCTGGCCAGGGGATGAGAAAGCCCATTTGGAGCATCACCACCATGCGACAAGAAAAAAAATAGAAGCTGGTAAGGCCAATAAACCGTCGGTCCTCTTGCAGGGTGAGCTTGAGGATGAGGTAATGCACAATGGCAAAGTGTTCTCACATTTAGGATTGATAAGACGATTTAGGGGTTTGTGTGATTTACATAAATGGATTTTTTAGCACTGGGAGCCCATTGTAGATGGTTGCATCCAAATCTACGCTATAGCTAGACGTTTTTTTATTGTTGTCTTTGAAACTATGGCTAACAGAAATAAAGTTTTGTGTGATTACTTATGGAGTTGGGAGGAGAAATTTTCTCTATCCTTGAAGCCTTGGCATCCAACATTCAACCCTACAATAGAGGCTTTTGATAAAGTTCCTTTGTGGGTAAGACTCTCAAACTTACCTCCATTTTTCATTTCAGTCTTTCCTAGAGGCTATAGGAAACTCTTTAGGGGAATTTTTGATGATTGATGAGGGTTCATCAAATCTTATGCACTCCACCTATGCCCGAATTTTGGTGGAAATGGAAGTATCAAAGCCACTCCCATAAGAACCGTCTCAATTAAAACCTCAAAAGGATGTTGGGTACAATCTTTAGATTATGAAGGAGTACCATTTCAATGTAGGAGATGCTTCCAAACTGGACACATTGTTGCATAGTGTGCAAAGCCCAGATGGTCCAAACCAGCTACTTGGTAGCAGGATGTCTTGAACACAGACATTATGCAATGGAGAAATAGAATGGGAATAAGGATGAGTTGGATAAGAACAAATTTCAGGCGGCTGGAAACTCTGAACTTCCTTAGGCAAATAGGGATTTAGATTGAAGCTAGGGGGGTTGGGTCACGCTGAGATGCCCATCTTGAATGGTGTTGATGAAGGGTGAGCTAATGAAGGTGAAGCAGAGAAAAATCATCATGGTGCTAAAACTCCGGAGTGTAGGGAGAAATTAGGCCCGGTGAAGGTACAGGAAAAAGGGGAGAGTAATGGAGGGGTAGAAGGTTAGAATGGGCAAGCAATGTTTGAAATTTATGAAGAAACATGGATGCAACATGATGAATCTGAGATAAGGCAGAAGGTGGAGGAAAAAATGGAGAAAGGTGGGCTTGCAATGACGGGTAAAAGTTTGGACTGGCAGAAGGAGGCTGCAAAAGTGGAAGATGGCTGGCAAGTCATCAAGGGGAGGAAAGAGAAGAGTTCCAAAAAGAAAATTTTCACTATGGTCCTCCGGTCTCAGACCAAGAGAAGACCAAGTGGTCCTTCAAAATTGTAGACTTGTTAAAAGGTCCTTTTTTAGGGTCTTATGGTTTTAAATGTTTCTCTGTGGTGTCTGTAGTGTTTCATTACTTGGGGTGGAATCCACCGTTTGACACCTTTCCTGGCTAGAGTCAGGAAAATCTGATGTAATTTTATTTCAAATTTAATATAAAAAAAACCTCTATTATTGATCATATATATATATGTATGTATGTATGTATGTATATATTATGAGTTTGTATTGTGTCTATTTATTTATTTTTAAAAGGTGCAGTGCACTCATATTATTAGGGGAAAACGCTTTTGACTAGAGCTACAAACCGGGTACAAAAAACCACAAAAAACAACCAAACCCATGAGCGCAATGGCCCAACGAAGGCACAAGGTCTGCGAGCACTTTGGCCCAATGAGGGTTTGAACTCTAGTGGTCGTCACTACAACCAAGCGACTTGACCACCGAACCATGCCCTTATCAACATGTATTGTGTCTATTTTATATCTATCTCTATATGTATATTTTATATGTGTATTTTATTTATATTTATATATTTTATGTGTGTATGTATACATTCTATTCATGTATATATATTTAATGTGTGTATATTTTATTTATATTTATCTATGTATATTTTAAATGTGTATTTTATTTGTGTATGTATACATTTAATTCATAGATACTTTATGCGTGTGTATATATTTATTTTTATATCTATCTATGTATATATATTTTATGTGTATTTTATTTATATTTATATATTTTATTTGTGTATGTATACATTCTATTCATGTATCTATTTTATGAGTGTGTGTGTATGTCTATTTTATTTATATCTATTTATGTATC
>VDFB02339834.1:18170-58822 GCA_007258455.2 Sequoia sempervirens
AGATTATAGGCAGAGCTGGCACAGCATCAGTTAGCTCAGGAGGCCTGGGAGCAGGAGAGGAGAGTTATCACCAGGGACCGAGACAGGTATCGACATGAGCGGAATTCCGCTCAGGTCCAGGTTGCAGAGAGAGAGGATAGTATGAGAGAGGCAGGCTTTTGGATGGCTGCATATTATGATGCAGTTCCTGATCCGGCACAGCGGAGATTCCGTTATACTAGGCAGACACCCCAGATGCCAGCGCCATCACAGTCATTGGGGACACAGACACATGGTTACAGTGATTCACCAGGTGTTTCACCAGGTAAAGGGGCAGGACCTGAGTCTCCACAGAGATCAGATGTGGGGAGTTCATTTGGGAGGTGACAGGCTATTGAGTTTTTGACAGATGCAGGATGTAGTGTGTAGGATTTATTGACGGAGATCAGAGATGTTTTATATCTCTGGATTTTGTACCTTATCATGTGATGTATGATGGACATGTGACAGATATTATATTATTTTGTATGGGACAGTTCTTATTGACATCATGTAGTATGTTTCCTTTTATGATGGGTGATTATATGCATGCGTATATGGTAGTACATGTTTATATGGATGGATGCATTGGTTTATTTATGCTCATGTGTTAGTTTATTTATGCCTATGTTCATGAGATGTTCACATGGATGATTGGAATATGAATAATTTTATATGGATAATCATACTTATGCTTTTTATGCTTATGCGTTGGTTTATTGAGATGTTTATGTGGATGATCGGATATATGCATTTATGGAATATGAATAATTTTATTGATGCGTATGGTGATGTGTTATGTGTACCTATGGGATCTATGATGATTTTTATATATAGATGCCTAGTGGACGGATTTATCATGTATGTATATGTGTATGATGGATTTTATATGAATATTTTATATTATGTGTCTAACACTTTGTGATGCAGATGGCGGTGTATGTATGGACCTAACATGTGGTGGTGTAGGTGACGATAGATGTATGGACCTAACGCGTAGTGCAGGTGACGATGGATAATACTTTTGTAATTCTTAGAGGAAGTAACACACGGCCATAAGTGCCAATAAGAACTGACATGATAATGAGAGGTGGGTATGTAGTGATGGTGAAGATGGATGTCATTTGGCATCTTTCAAAAAGTATCAGTATCCTGAGGAGAGTGGAAAAGAATGGGGGAAAGTATTTGCACAACCAAAACCATAGGGTGAATGTAATGCAATGATTATGAAAATGCAATCCTAATTCAATTTGCCATCTTTGGAGCACTGATTTTTGCTATAGCATAAGACACGATATACCAAGGTATGGAGGACCAAGGTAGATTAGTATTTAATGCATGAGACAAACACGCCAGACAAGAAAGCTATCCCAATACCCCAAAGTCACGAAGACCTTGTTCGGGTCCGGTATTGAGATAACCACAAGCATAAAAAGATGCCCCAACATAACACAAGACCTCGAGGATCTTGGTGGGTACTATGTGGGACAACCAAGAAGACACGATAAAACAAAAGATCAAGTTATGCCCCTATGTGAACCAATCAAAACATGCCATAATATGACAGATTATGGCGGCCTTGATAAGTGATGATAGGGAGACTAAAGGATAAACAAAAACCAAAAGCATCAAAAGATCGCAATCAATTTCAAATATCCATTGCCATAGGACCAAGGGGATAAATGAGATTGATGAGGTATGTTAGGAAGGATGTATCCTGATGAGACCTATGATGGATACTAAGCGAAAAGATTGGTATGATGCAGGATATTCAAAATTGATTAGATTCATTGGTACAAGTGGGTTTTGTTTGTTGAGGACCAGCGAGATAAAGGCATAGCTTGATGTCACAATACAAGGGAGACAAGACACAACCTAAAGACCTAGGGGCTCGGGGGCCGATCAGAGATTAGCCTTGCCTACGTGAAAGCGCAGAGCCCTCGTAGTTCATGGAAAAAGACCATGGATAAAGCGGAAAGAAGACAATGGTGACCAATGATGAAGGACACAAGACGCGACAGACAAATTCCCCGAGGGAGGATCAAATGACCAACCTTGCCTACGTGAAAGTGCAGGGGCAACGTAGTTCGACAAAAGATGAAAGCGACGCAGGAGGATGAGATCTAGGTGGAGACCGATACGATGGATGATCCTCTATGACGACACAGACCGACCGACAAAGGGAAACGAAAGATATAAGCTCAAAGTGGGATATATAAAAAAGCTCAGGATGAGGGATAGGTAAGGTGGGTCGTCCAATGCTCAGTCAACAAATACCAAACGGCCTAGGTTGATGTGGGTGGGGATGATAGTGCGGATGAAAGCACAAAATAACTAGGATGTCAGGTAGATAATGATTAAGCCCTCTATGGATGACGCCTGCTGACAGGTTTTCACCATCCATACTTATCCAAGGCGCCACCAAGAGGTGGTTTTCACCATAGAACGGATTTATTTCTCTCTTTTTTTTTCTTTTTATTTTTCCAGATTTTTTGATTTTTTGACTTTTTCTGGATTTTTTGATTTTATTTTGACTTTTTTTGATAGGGTAGATCAAGCGGACTTAAGCGTAGAACCTTTTCAGATGGAGAATATTGACAGGTTCGTCAAGGGGATCTCCTTCCAGAGTAGTCAACCTGGAGACTCCAGATCCATATTTGGCAGTTATGATATACGGCCCTAGCCAGTTTGCCTCAAATTTTCCTTTCTTGTCACGGTCTGGTTGAGTGCGTTGGTTTTCTTTGAGGACAAGCTCACCAACTTGGAATTGTCTAGGGCGGACCTTTTTATTGTAATGACGCTTGAGGCGATTTTGGTATGCTTGTAAGTGGTCATAGGCTCTTACTCTCTGTTCATCTAGTAACTCGAGCTGTGCAAGCCGTGCAACGCGGGCATCTTCTTCGCTGATAAGGTTCTTCAAAGAAATTCTCAATGAGGGGAGCTCAACTTCGATTGGCAAGACGACTTCAGCACCGTATACTAAAGAGTAAGGGGTGGCGCCTGTTGGGGTGCGGATGGATGTGCGGTATGCCCAGAGGGCGGGATGAATATGGAGGTGTCAATCTCGTCCAATGTTATTGACAACCTTTTTGAGGATGCGGATGAAGGTCTTGTTGGTTGCTTCTGCCTGACCATTACCCTGAGGGTAATAAGGCGTCGACCAACGATGCTGGATATGGAAGGTATCGCAGAGGTGTTTCATGGCTTGGATTTTAAACGGCTTTCCGTTATCAGAAATGATGGTGGATGGGATACCATATCTGCAGAGAATATGGTAGAGGATGAATTTAGAAATCTAAGTACCGGTGATTTGTGAGAGTGGCATTGCTTCCACCCATTTGGTGAAGTACTCAGTTGTGGTGATGATGAATGTATGGCCGTCGGATGATGGTGGGTGAATCTTGCCAATCAAGTCGAAACCCCATTGAGAAAACGGCCACGGTGCTAGGAGAGGCTGAAGATCTTGTGCTGGAGCGTGGATCAAATCCGCATGCTGTTGGCATGGAAGGCATTTCTTCACAAATTCACAAGCATCGTGTTCCAATGTAGGCCAATAGTATCCAGCCCGTAAGATCCTTTTGGCCAGAGCCATACCATTTGAGTGGGCCCCACAAATACCACCATGTACTTTCGTTAGTACCGTTTGGGCCTCGGTCTCATTCAGACATCTCAGGAGGATTCCATCATACCCGCGACGATAAAGCGTATCACCAGCGATGATGTATCGGGACGAACGATGGATAAAGGATTTACGTTGGTTGCGTGTAAGTTCTGGGGGTATGGTGTTGTCACGGAGGTAAGTATATATGTCTTGGTACCACGGGAGGCGGGACCTACAATATCGCACACCATGTCAGTCTCGAGAACATCATATGCAGGGATTAAAAGTTGCTCGACAAGAAACTCACACTCCGTTCGATCCTTGGGCATGTCAATCAAAGAACCAATAGTGGCCATGGCATCTGCTGCTTTATTCTGCACCCGAGGGATTTGGTCAAACTGTATGGAGGTGAAATATTTTTTGAAATCATCCACCATGCGTTTATAGGGTAACAATTTATCATCCTTTGTGAGGAATTCATCATTAACTTGTCTGATAACCAGCAAGGAATCCCCAAAGACTTTCAAATGTGTTATGTGCCACTGTTTTGCAATTCTAAGGCCGGTGAGGAGAGCTTCGTATTCTGCCATATTGTTGGTACATGGAAACGCTATCCTGAATGATTTTGGGATGTAGTCACCTTGAGGAGTGACTAACAGAATTCCTGCCCCCAATCCACTATGAGTGTATGAACCATCAAAATATAACGTCCAAGTTGGTGCTTTTGTCACTGTGTATATTTCTTCATCCGGGAATTCAGCGTCTAAGGGGTAGGCATCTACCAATGGTGCTTTGGCCAACTGATCAGCAATAACTTGTCCTTTTATGGCTTTGTGCTCTACATACTCTATGTCCAATTCACTGAGGAGCATGACCCATTTGGCCATGCGGCCAGTCAAAGTGGTTTTAGATAACAGATACTTCAAGGGATCAATTTTAGCGATTAACTTGACTGGGTGACTAAGCATGTAATGGCGGAGTTTCTATGTACTGAAGACTAGTGCGATGCACGCTTTTTCCATAGGAGAATAATTTAACTCATAGCCAACTAGTGTTCGGCTGATGTAATAGATTGCCCTTTCTTTGAGTGACTCATCATGTTGTGCCAATAGTGCCCCCAGTGCAATTGAGGTAGCAGAGATATAAAGCAGGAGGGGTTTTCCTGGAATAGGTGGCATCAAAATCGGTGGATGAGCTAAATATTCCTTGATTTTATCAATACCCATTTGACACTGTGGGGTCCATCGGAAGGTGGAATCTTTCTTCAAAAGATGGGTAAATGGATGACATTTATCTGCGAGTTGGGCTATGAACCGACGAATGGACTGCATCTTTCCCTGGAGGCTTCTTAACTACTTTAGATTGCATGGAGGTGGCATGTCCAGGATAGCCTTTACCTTGGCAAGATCAACTTCAATACCTCTGAGAGAGACTATGAAACCCAGTAACTTCCCTGACGTGACCCCAAAGACACACTTTTTCGGATTCAGCCGCAACTTATAATGCTCTATCCGTTCAAATATCTTTTTCAGGATGACGGGATGTTCTTCTCGTGTTCTGGATTTTCCTAATAGGTCATCAACATAGTCTTCCATGATGATATGGATGAGGTCATGGAAGATAACCGTCATGGCTCTCTGATACGTTGTCCCCGCATTTTTGAGACCAAAGGGCATAACATTGTAACAAAAAGTGCCCCAAGGAATTGTGAAGGCGGTTTTGTGTTGGTCCTCAGGTGCAATGCGAATCTGGTTATAACCAGAGAAGCCATCCATAAGGGATAACATTCATGTCCTGCTATTAGGTCGACTAACATATCAATGTTAGGAAGAGGGAAATCGTCTTTGGGGCAGGCTTTGTTAAGATCTCTGAAGTCCGTGCAGACCCGAATGTCTCCGTTTGGTTTGGCAACTGGAACTATATTGGAGATCCATTCGAAGTAGTCAATTGGTCTGATGAAACCCGCGTCCAGTAACTTCTCCAATTCCTTTTTGACTAACAACGCGACTTGCGGATGCATCTTGCGGAGTTTTTGCTTGACAGGTTTGGCGTCTGGGCGAATGTCTAAGTGATGAACCACTAAAGCAGGGTCTAAGCCTAGCATGTCTGAGTATGACCAGGAAAAGTTGATGATTCCTTCTCGGAGTAGCTTCACAAAGACCGGATACTCTTGTTCGGAGAGTGACTTGGCTACATAGGTGATCTTCGGACTTTCAGCAGTTCCCAAATTAACTTCTTGTGTCTCTTCAATCAGGATAGATGATCTGGCAGATAGCCGAGTTCCCATAAGGGGAAGATGAACATCTCCATCTTCCAGCGCCTCTTCGAGGTTTTCGCCTTCAGATGCGTCCTTTATTTTTACTTTTTCCAAGTCAGGAAGTGCCTCAAGAAGGTTTTCATTAGATGACCGTTTTTTATTTTTCTTACTTTTATTTTTGCGACTGGAGTGTTCATCCTCCCCCAATCCCATAAGGTTGACATATGTGTCTGTAGACATATTGACAGGTGTGGTATCATGTAGGTCCCAATCGATAAGTTCAGGGTGACAAAGGGACAAGCTAATGGTGCAGACGGATAGGCATTCAAACATGGATGATAGGTCGATATGATCGACATTATCGTACGCATGTATGATAGATTCCTCCTCGGGTATGTCTTCCAATGAGCCATCGTCCACAGTGATACTATTGGAAGTATTAGATGATGTTATGGGGATTTTCTGTTTCTTATCATACCCAATGCCTGTGTTTCTTGGTAACTTTGGTGTATCAATGGGTTGCAACCGCCCTTGTTCCTCCTTTCCTAGGCCTCTACCTTGATAGTTATGTTTTTCCACGAACTTTGTTGGCCAAGGGTACTTTTCCTGAAAATATTTCTTTAGAGGGGTTTCTGGTTCGAGCTCTTCTCGGTAGACCCACTGGCTTATATCCTCTTTTGGTGCATCGATCTTGACACTCGGAGATCTGAAAGTGGTAGTAGGGATGTTTTTACCACTGAAGGTGATGGTCTTGTCTTCCTTTTGTGTAGCACGTGAAGGTTGACCGTACTCGTGTGGTGACGGTGGCATTGTGGCTACATTGAGAGCCGTATGCATTTCATATTCACCACACCCTTTGTCGATGATCTGGACTTTGGTGACTGAAGGATTAGTGGCGGAGGATGGCGAGGTTATCGTGGTGGATGGTGGATTGGAGGATGATGACGGGGATGCCCCCATTTCAACCCCAGGACAATAATGTAAATGGGGAAAAGATGTTTCTAAAGCACGGCAGTATTCGAACGGTTGGGGGACGGCATAGATGGTGACCTCTTGTCCGTTGACTGGGAATTTGAGGCATTGATGGTATGTGGAGGGGACGGCTTGCATAGCATGGAGCCATGAGCGGCCAAGGAGGAGATTATACGATAAGTCCATATCAAGGACATGACAGGTAGTATATTGGAGCACAGGTCCCACTTGGATAGGAAGACTGATGATTCCTTATGAATTTCTCTCTGCATTGTCATAAGCTTTGATTGTAATGATCTGGTTGCTTAGGTCCGCTTGAGTATACCCTACCTATTTTATGAATTTCAAAGTACATAAATTGAGGGCAGAGCCATTATCTACCAAGACCCTTTTTATTTTATGGTAGGCAACTATGACTTCGATGTGTAAGGGGCGATTATGGTTGACATCAATGTTGGGCATATCATTTTGGCTGAAGTGGAGGTGATGAGACAAAGCCAAGTGTCCCACCAAAGCTTGGAATTGTGTGGGGTCGATGTCATTTGGTACATGGGTCTCCTGCAAGGCTCTATTGAGGATTTCTTGATGTACCGGGAAGACTTAAGCAAATCCAAAATGGAGATATGAGCGGGGGTCTTCCTTAGGTGATCAAGGATGTTATATTGAGAGTTTACAGGAGTGGGTTGGATGGGTGCAGAGGTTGCAGGGACGGTGATGCGGGCTCGTCGTGTAGTCACAGCACATTGAGGATCTTTGGCTTTAACGTGTATCATGGATACTCGGGGTTCCATCTACTCAATGTAATGAATAACACCTTCATAATTGAAGGGCACATTCTTGTAATTCACATTATTTGTGTTGTTGTTTTGGGGATTGCTGTTGGAGGTACTAGGGCCTTGACCATGGTTTGGGAAGGCGTTTTGATAGATTTGCAGTTGAGCATTGGACGACGAAGGTTGACTAGGGTCAACCTTGATATCTCCTCGATCAATGAGATCTTGGACATAATTTTTTAAACCCTGACACTTATTCAAAGAGTGTCCCTTGATTTTATGAAAGTCACAATACTCATTTTCTTTAAACCATGTCGGCTTGGGTTTGGACTCATCGAATGGTTTGGTGACAGGGTATGTGATGGGGTAATTGATTTGTAACAATTTATTAAAAACAACACTCAGGGGTTCACCCAATTGGGCGTATTGACGTTTGGTGTTCCCCTGATTATTTTGATTAGACTGTTGGGGAGGATGGGGTGTCCCCTAAGGTATAGATATGGCGTTGGGTATAGAATGTTGTTGCTTTTGGGATGCATTAGCCACTTGGACATGTTTGGTGTCTGTCACTCCGTCATTCACCGCATTTTTGTTCTTGTTCCAGAATCGTGGTTTATCCCCAAATGACCTTTCTCTCTCATGACTATGTATTTTAATGTGCCCTTTGGCAACAAGGGCACGCTCAAGGATGGGTCCCTTCTCTACTACCTCCGCGAAAGTGGTGACACAATGTAATCTAAAGTTATGAGCCATGTCGGGATGAGAGTTTTCCACGAAGAGGGTGACCATGTCCTTTTCTTTCAAAGGGGTTTTCATTCGGCTTGCTAGGGCATGCCACCGTTGTAGGTAGTTGGTAAAAGTTTCTCCATCACGTTGTTTCTCTTTGAGGAGATCTAAGGTGTCTGTATCCTTCTGCAGATTGAAAGAGAAGTAGGATACAAACTTTTCTGACAAATTCGCAAAAGTTTTTATGGACCCCTTTTCGAGAGTCATGAACCAATCTAAGGCGTGGCTTGCTAGGCTTCGTGGGAACAAGCGCAAGAGATAGTTATCATTGTACATGACTTCTTGACACTGAGAATAAAACTCCTGCAGGTGAGCCTTAGGGTCTTTGTCTCCCTTGTATTTGTCAAATTTTGGTATCTCGAAATGTTTAGGAAACGAGACCAATGAGAGGGAGGGATCATATGGATAGGGGCATATGTCTTCAAATTTGAATGATTGTTTTGTAGCCCCGGCTTGAAGGTCCTTAAATGCAGCTTTGATTTCCAACAAATCTGAGCTGGCCGGTGGCGGGTTAGGGGGATATTGATGATAGGATACTAAAGGATCTTGCTAAAAAGGTGTCGGATTGTTGAAATACGAGTTTGGATGATTGGATGATGACATGGCTTGCTGGTAAGATGGGGGATTTTGTTGATACGGGGGCTGTTGTGGGGCCTAATATGAATTTGTTGAGTAAAAGTGTGGGGTAGGTTGTTGAGGAGCTTGGATGGGATGTTGCGCGTTGGTTTGTTGGTATTGAGGGTATTGTTGTGATGGATGGGAGGTCGCATAAAGCGATTGTTGGGGAAATTGCTGCTAATTGTGATAGTAGTAGTATTGGGGCGGTTGTTGTGACATCAAATGTTGTATGGGCTGAGGTTGGTTACTGTATTGTGGTTGAGCCTTTAGACGCAAAATGGATGCGAGAAAAGGGGATATAGTATGATCCATAGGTCGAGATGGATTGCCTTGTGATTGGTAGGGCGGTTGTTGTGAAGAGGCCAAGGTATTATGTATAGGTTGTTGCGGATGAGATGGCGGAGGTAGCGTAGGCATGTTTTGTAAAGGGGGTTGTTGGGTACCGCTCGGAATGTTCAGCTGGGGTGTGCCTTGTGGAGGTAATTGAGGCGAAATGGTAGATTGGTGAACCTGTTGAGGTGGTACATTGGTGGCCCCAGGAGGTGGAAGGGATGTGGCAAAGGAGGTGCCCCCAATGTTGACTGGCGGTTGGTTGGAAGGAAGGGGTGTTGTTAATGGAGGAGGTTGCGGAACACTTTGTGGCATGCCGTAAGCAAAAGGATTATTGGGATCAGGAACTTGAGGTCCACCTATAGCTGAGGTCGAAGTATGTGGGGGATAATTAACCTGATAAAGAACAGCATTGCCAAATTCAGGTTGATGCCAACCCTCGACTGGAGGAACATTGGAGAAGTATGAACCTTCGGGTGCATTTTGGGACTCTTGGAGTATGTTGGATGGGGCACCCCTATATTTGGACAAGTCAACATTGGAGGGGGGTTTAACACCCTTCTCAATTAAGTGGGCCAATATTTCTTCCCCATGTTTCTCAAGCAAACGGTCAGTCATTTGCACATTGGCAGGATTACTAAAATGTTCCTCAAGTGTGAGTTCAGGTTGATTAACCATACTTTCTTCTCCATGTGGCGAGTTATTCTGATTCTCAGTGTTGGAGTGCAATGAAGTACCATTATGAGGATCGTGAGAGACGTTGGTACCCTTGTTAGGATCTGATGAGACATTGATTGTGTTTTTGGGATCTTGAGGGTTGTTCAATTGGGCGTTTTGAGCTTGACGGTCGGCCATTTTCTTTGCCTGTGAACGGGTCTGAATGGGCATGCAAATGTGGGATAAGTAGATTAATGCCTTTGTCAAATGATTTGGTTGTGATTGGATAAGGTGTGATTTGGATGGGGTTTGGATTTGGATCAAATTTTGTTGGGATATATTAGATCGGATTGGATTTCGATTGGTTGGATTAGATTTGGATTGGATTGGATTGGATTTGGATTTGATTAGATTGGATTTGATTGGTTGATTGGACAATTTGATAGGTTTTGATAGATTTGGATGATTGGATGGGTATGATTGAATGATAAAAGATGGATGATAAAAGATAAGAGGGAGACCTTGAGCTTAGTCAAAGGAAGTTACCCTTAGCAACCCAGAGCTTTAATTGATTAAAAGGATGATCACGGTACCAAATCCACCTTAAGATAGGAATGGATTGATTGGACCGAGGATGATAACCCACAACTCTGAATTCACCTCAAGATGGAAGCAAATTGATTGGGGTCGAAGTTAAATACTAATAATCAAATTCAAGTGCTAAGGTCAATTTGGGTAACCACTTTGCAACACAAGGTTAAGATGGTTTGGTTATGAGCGATATTTTGGCAATGTAAATGGTAAAGTTATGGAGTTTGTTAGGTGAGGGTATGGACTTTTGAATGAAAAATTAAAATGAGAGATGATTGTGGAGAGTGAATGGGGATTTATAATGGTTAAATAAAGGTTTGGAATGATAAGATGGAGGTTTAAACGGATCAAATGGAGGTTTCGGGAGGCGTAGAGTGATAAAATGAAGGCTTAGGATGATGGAATAATGGTTGGGAACGATTAAATGGTGATTTAGAGGCTAAATGGATCTAAATGGGGCAATTTCGGGTGTTCAGGAGGGAAAATCCGCCCCTCTGCAGCAAAGATTAGGGCGTTGACAGCAAAATCATGGGCGTTGACAGCTTTCTGCAGTAAATCAGGGGCGTTGCCGCCTTTCTGCAATAAAATCAGGGGCGTTGTCGCCTTTCTGCAGTAAAATCAGGGGCGATGCCGCCTTTCTGCAGTAAAATTAGGGGCACTGCCGCCTTTCTGTGGTAAGGCAGAGGGCGCTGCCGCCTTTCTGCAGTAAGACAGTTTGGTTTTGATGGCGGTGGCTATGGCAAGGACACAAAATGATAAAAGAAGGCCAAAGTATCAAAAAATTGACAGATTTTTCACAAGAAAACACTTCAAGCAAGCACAATCCTATGATTAATATTAAGGGTATGGCAAGGCAAAGTCTTAATCTAGGATGCACAAGGCTTCTAGAGAGTCCTCAATATACTCTCGGTACGTGAGGCACAATCGTGAACACCAGTCCGTCACAAGCGTGAGTCGGGAACCCCAGCGAGATATTGAAAGGCTCAGACCAACTCTTCACGTCTATCTAGGTATCACCCTAGCTTCGACACTCCGCCAATTATGACGCAACTGGATTGGGGTACAACTTTCGTTCTCCCCCCTTTATATACCCCGCCGGTATGTGTGGTTGGAATCGTCCCTTGGGGTGATGAAATCCCCAAGCAGGTCCCACTAAAAAGGAAGACACTAACCGTTTTCAACTACTCCCCAGGCTCACACAAAGTGCAAGGAGAAAGAGAAAACGAATTAATGCCCCCTTGGGTGACACAAGAACAAGCAATCACAGCAAGCAATGAAGTTTATTCCCCCTAATTAGACTATGTTCCAAAACAAAAAGGATAATTTTCTTGCAGATATAATCAAATAGATGGCCCTGCAAACAAATGTTAGTTGTCTTTTCCTTCGTTCTTGATCAAGTACACCCTAATACGCTGCAACACGTTAGCCAAATGCACCAATATTCTTGCCAAAACAATGTTAGAGGGTTAATATTTGAAAACAGCAAAAAACTAGAGCAAAAACAAAGCCAAAATGCCTATTTTACCTTCCAAACTGTGTTGTTTTGGGGCGCTGCCACCTTTCTGCAGTGGCCAAGAGGGCGTTGTCGCCTTTCTGCGGTAAGGCAGAGGGCGCTGCGTAAAATTGGGGCGCTGCGTAAAAGCGGGGCGCTGCGTAAAACTGGGGCGCTGTGTAAAAGCGGGGCACTGCGTAAAACTGGGGCGCTGCGTAAAACTGGGGCGCTGCGTAAAAGCGGGGCGTTGCCGCCTTTCTGCAGTGAACAAAAGGGCTCTACCGCCTTTCTGCGACAAACTTTGTTAGTTTTTCAAAGAAAAAAAGTTAGTTGTGCCCCTCCCACTGCAAGAAGAGTGTTAGAAAAGCCCTCTAAATATATCCCTAAAAACAACAAACACGTTAGAAGAAAATAAACTTTCAAATACGGGGCGCTGCTGCCTTTCTGCAATGGCCAAGAGGGCGATGTCGCCTTTCTGCGGTAGAATGGGGGCGCTGCCGCCTTTCTGCGGTAAAGCAGAGGGCGCTGCCGCCTTTCTGCGGTAAAGCAGAGGGCGCTGCCGCCTTTCTGTAAATTTTTCCTACAAAATTCTTAACCAAAATGGGAGGTTAAATGCAAGACCCGTTTGTGAGTCCCACCGGGCGTGCCAGAAATGTATACCTTGGAATTTATCCTACTCTAAATGTGCAAAACAACTTAAAATTGTGAATGATAAAATACCAAAGACAACTCAAGATTAGCCAAAGGAGTTATAAAACAAGAAGGAAATGGATAAACGAAATAGAAACAATTTCACCTTTCTTGCTGTCGATGTCTCCTTGATTGGCCCTTGCTTAGAATGATTTGTGTGCTCCTTAGATGATTGCTTGAGTGACTAAATGCAAGGTTAGATGTGAAAAATGACTAAGTGAGATGGCTAAATGATGGCAAAGGATGCAATTTGGTAGCATGTAGTTATGAAAATACAAAGTGTTGAAAATGCCCTTGAGGAGGGGGTATTTATAGGAGAATTTGAATTCTCTAAAGAATTCAATGGTTGAGATGCATCCAACAAGGCCAAAATGAAGGGCTATGGTGGGTTGAGAACCCACAAGCCCTCACATCTTGACATGTGGAGGGTGAAGTGGACAAAGGGATATGAGGTGTGAGTGAGGTGTCAAGAAGGTACATGAGGTGGAGGAAGGACATGCACCTTGGGGAGTGAGGAGATTTCCTCAAAAAGGGATTCCTTGTCCCCAAGTGGGAGTGAAAGGGACATTTTCAAAAATCTACATGGGAAAAGGAAAGGTGGTTGGGGATATAAATGTGAATTAATTCACATTCCTAGGATGATCTAGAGGGTAAAAGGTGGGCTCCAAAAAGGTGGGACTTGGTCACATGTGGAGATTATGACAAGTCCAAGGTTCTAGAAGCCTTGGAAGAATGGAATGTGAATTAAAAATTCACATATAAAGGAGAGGAATCTAGAACAAATAAATGTGAATTAAAAATTCACATGGGAAAGGGGGTCAATGCAAAGGTTGGCTAAAAAGTGGTGCTAAATCTAGCTAATTACCTTGGTTAAGGTTGTGCAAACATTGGATTAGGCTAATTAATGGAAGATTAGAGGCAAGTAGAAAATGTGGGAGGATGTGACATTAATCTCTGATTAAGAGGATGCACATCATAATCATGAATTAATTAAATTAATTCAGATTAGGGCAAGGTTATGGAGGATGTGACAAGGAGAGAGAAAGTGGGATTTTAAATTGATTTTAAATCAAAAGGGGAGAAATGACTAAATTAAATAAATTAGCGTATTTATTTAATTTAGAGAAGAATAAGGTGAAAGACAAAGTATTAATTATTAAATTAAATACTTTACCGATATAAGACAAAAAGTGTAATATTAATTTAATAAATTAATATTAACACGATAGACGAAAAGGCAGTAAATTTAATCATATGGAAGTGATTAAATTTAGATGTCTACAGTATGTATACATTCTATTCATGTATATATTTTGTGTGTGTGTATGTCTATTTTATTTATATTTATCTATGTATGTAGACATTTTATTTATTTATAGATATTTTATGTGTGTATTTTTATTTTATTTATATTTTATTTGTGTATGTAAACATTATATTCATGTATATAGATTTTATGTGTTTATATCTATATTTTATTTATATCTATCTATGTATGCATATTTTATTTGTTTATGTATAGATTTTATTCATGTATATATATAGTGTTTATATGTTTATTTTATTTTTATCTATGTATGTATACATTTTATTCATGTATATGTATTTTATCTGTGTATATGTCTATTTTATTTATATCTATGTATGTATATTTTATTTGTGTCTTTATACATTAAATTCATGTATATATATTTTATGTGTGTTTATTTTATTTATATCTATGTATATTTTATTTATCTCTATGTATATATTTTACTTGTATATGTATACATTCTACTCATTTATATATATTTTATGTGTGTATGTTTATTTAAATATTTATATATATTTTATGTGTATTTTAATTTTATTGATATATGTATACATTATATTTATATATATATATATATATATATATATTATTCGTCTATGTATACATTCTATTCATGTATATATATTTTGTGTATGTGTATATGTTTATTTGATTTACATCTATCTATCTATGTATATTTTAGTTGTGTATGTATACATTATATTCATGTATATGTATTTTATGTGTGTATGTCTATTTTATTTACATTTATATATGTACATGTATATTTTATTTGTGTGTTTATATTTTTTTTCATATATATATATATATATAATATGTGTGTGTCTATTCTATTTATATCTATCTATATATGTATATTTTATTTAGGTATGTATACATTAGTATTCATATATATATAGATGTGTGTGTGTGTATATATACATCTATTTTATTTATGTTTATCTATGTATGTATATTTTATGTGTATGTATACATTATATTCATGTATATATATTTTATGTGTGTATATGTATATAAATTATATTTATCTATGTATATTTTATTTGTGTACACATGAATATATATATACATATAGTATGTATACATTCTATTCATGTATACATATTTTGTGTGTGTGTATATATATACACACACAATCTATGTATATTTTATTCATATATATATAGTATATGTATATTTTATTTATATCTATATATGTATGTATATTTTATTTGTGATGTATACATTCTATTCATGTATATATATTTTATGTGTATGTGTCTATTTTATTTACATCCATCTATTTATATTTTATAGGTATATTTTATTTATATCTATGTATATTTTATATGTGTATTTTATTTATATCTATGTATGTATGTTTATTTTATATGTGCATTTTATTTTTTATACATTTTATTTATATCTATTTCATATGTGTATTTTATTTATATTTATATATTTATGTACATATACATTTTATTAATGTATATATATTTTATGTATGTGTATATATATATTTTATACATGTATTTTAATTCTATTTATATATTTTATTTATGTATGTATATATTTTATTCATTATAAATATTTTTGTGTGTGTGTATGTGTATTTTATTTATATTTATATATTTTATTTGTGTACGTATACATTTTATTCATATGTGTGTGTGTCTATTTTTTATATCTATCTATCTATGTATATTGTATGTGTATTTTATTTATATTTATTTATTTTACTTGTATACATTTTTTTAGACTACAAGAATCAATCGAGTACCCATCTCCCTATAAACTATAGTGTGTCTGGTAAACTTTTTTCACATGACCGATGATAAACTTTTTTCACATGACTGATGGCACTGGCATGACACACCCTCTGGTACCACAGGGATGGTGGGGAGACTAGATGTCATGACTGTAAAACCCCATCCTGCAACCTAGAGGACGATGCAACACTGCGGAAGTCCAACAATTTTTTTTCTTAAAAAGTAAAACAAGACAAGTAAAGTACTCTACTCTAACCACATACATCCTCTAGGCCACGCAACGCGTCTACATGTAAATGTAACACCCCTCTGTTTTGGCTCTTTGTTCATCAGTGTTATCCTTGTAATGCTTTGTTATGTTATAATGTGAATTTGGAACTTGGTTACTTCTAATTGCAATAATTAAACGATGTGAAGCTATATTTTGATGTGATTTTATTCTGATGCCATCTTTACGACATGTTTTGGATTAACTTAGAAGATATCTGATTTAACGATGTTTTATGCTGTTGATCATGTTATTGATGTTAGATGCGTCAGTTAGGGAGATTGTATTGGTGAAGGGGATGGGATTGTATCACTCGCTTGCGAGTGCCCTACGATTCTGAGATTTCCTCTTCACGGTGTGTCTGATCATATTATGTATATATGCACGTTCGACATGCTCTTTGTTGCAGGTATATGACATCGACTCCACCTGGTTTTCAGGTTTGAGCGTGTCCATTGACCAACGGAAACTAATTGGGAGATAGTAGCTAGGTTTTATGTGTCAAGTCGTTACCCTAGTCACCAAGTGTCGTCGGGTTGTAGTCGGGTTTGGTTGTTTCATGTTGCCCAGTTCACCTTGATCTTTAATTGAATTCAAGTTATAATGACTTGTGTTGTTAATCTGTGGCTTTAATGTAATTGGTTGTAATGCTAGGAATGTTATTTACTTTATTAATTAATTTAATTTAATTAATAAAATAATCTAATCTTGGGTTAGATTTATTTTATTGATTAATTAAATTAATTGTGTGAATTGATTAAGTTATTTCTTTCGAATTAAAAGTGTTGAAAGTTTTAAATTCTTTTATTGAAAAGAAAAATAAAAATAAAAGTAAAATTAAAAAGGTATTACATTTTGTTTGGAAAATAGAATTTTGTTTTAAGTTATTCAAAGTTCAAATGTTTCAAAATGCAATGACTTTGTAGAAAATAGATTTTTGGAAATAGTTGACTTTTTGGAAAAAGATATTTGTTTTGAATTTGGAAATGGAAATAAAAATTTCAATTTCAATTTGAGAATAATTTGGGGGAAACTCTATTTTTAGGGGATTTTTGTTCATTTTGAAAAAAAGGGGTTTTCAACTTGGATGGAGAATTTTTTTGGTGGTTTTACTTGGATTGTGAAGGAGGTGGAGATTTTGGCTTGGGATGGATTCAATGGAGGAATTGGAGAACTCCATGTTTGAAGGCTTCAAGGTTTGGAGGAAGAAAACAGGTTCTTCTTATCTTTGCTTGTACATTTTGAAGATAGATTAGATTCTCTTCATGCTATTTGAAATCTTAAATGTTGTTTGAATCCAATGAAAACCATGGGTTATTTGTTTGAAAACTTGCATTTAGTGTTGAGATTTTGAAAAGAAAACCAAAACTAGAATCAACAATGGAAAAATGAAATGAAAACCACAAGAGTCTTGTTGTCAAAATAGAAATCTAAACCCTATGCTTGTGTTGAAAAATCCATTGTTTTGTTGCAAGATTTTGTTGGGAATTTGCTTAATAAAACCCACAAATTCATTTTAAAAAAAAAAAAATGAGGGTTTCCATTTGTTGAAATTCTGGAAAATACCCTGGTTTATTCCTTTTTGTGAAATTTCTTAATAATCATTTTGTGGGGGAATTGTTGGTTTTTTTATATATATAAATGCAAATGAAAATAAATTTTATTTTAGGGTGGCTGGGGAGGCCAACCCCCACCGCCGCCGCCGCCGACGCCGCCCGATGGGGGGCGGGCTGTGTGTGAACACACAGCTGTCGCCGCCCGGCGGGGGGTGGGCTGTGTGTGAACACACAGCCACCGCCGCCTGCAGGGAGGCGGCGCGTGTGCTTTGCACATAGCCACCGCCGCCCGGCGAGAGGTAGGGGCTGCGTGCCCTGGGCTTCGGCCCTTTTTGCCTGTCTTTTATAATTTCAAAATTACTTTAATTTCAATTTGAAATTTATGGATATTATTTTATATTATATTTTATATAATATTTATAATATTTAATATTATATATTAAATAAAATATAATATATTTAATATATATTAAATTAAATTAAATTTTGTATAAGTTAAAATATATTTTACTTTATATGTTAAATCATAAGGTTTTTTTTTTAAGATGATTAATTAAAGTATATATAAATTATTTGATATATTTTAATTAATGGGGGTTTTAATTATTTGTTAAAATAATAGTTGTTTAAATCAAATATATTTGTATATGAAGGTAGATACGCACGTTGAATATTTATTTATAAATAACCATGATAACGTGCTCTTATATTTAATTGTATGGATATCGCATTGGTACTTTATTTTAATAGATGCGCTAAGGGGTATCATAATTTAAATGTATTAAGATGATTATCGTCGTGCTATTAGAGGCAAGAGTGGAGTTTAGAAAATCTAATGTTTTATTTGAAATATTGATTTTAGTTGATTGAGTATCCTATGTTGCAAAATGGATTAAGTGATTTTAATTTAAATATTATTTATTAAAATATCTTGAGTTTTGAATATAATAGTGAACTTAGAGATAACGATTGACTTAGTCCAATCAGAGGATTTATGTGTCAACAGTTTGATTTATGTATAATTTGATTCTGATTGTTACGGATAACTGTGTCAAATGAAATTTAAGGGATAGATTCAAGCATAGATAACTGTAAGACGATTTTGATTTGGAAAAGGAGCAAAAGTGGATTTTATGTTCAAATGAATTAATTAGAACATTGAATTTTGCATAGCCAATGATTTATTTTAAAGGATAGAGTCTAGATAATCAAATGCTTTTATTTTAAAGATTGGTTTTTTTTTTAATATGATATGAGATTGGGAAACGAAATATAAAGAATTGTTATAGATTCTTAAATGTCAAGAGAGTGATTTAAGTATTAAGCAAATTTGTTGGAATGTATTCGTATTCAAGTAGATATGAGACTTAGTTGGAGATTTAATTGATTTTTTTTAATGCGAATTGAAAGAAAGACTGATTTTTTTTATCAAACGTTCTAAATACAGAAAACAAATGAGAAACTTAGAAGTAACGAATGATTTAATGAATCATACGAGATTGAGTTGTCGATTTATTTGCTAGGTTGAAATCAGGAGTAATTTATTTAATCCAATGCTTTATAAAACAAATGGATTTAATTACGATATATGATTGTGAGACGTAGAGTTATTAATTGGATTGATTTCAATTCAATGATGTTATTTATTGAAATGTCTGGATTTTAGAATATGGTTGTGTGGGTTAGAGTAAATGATCTGTTCTTTGAATATTCTATGTCGTGAAAGAGATAGGTTCAATTGATTGGATAAATGCAAGTCATGAATACTGTGTTTGACTGGATTTAGGAAATCCGAACAATAGCTTACCTATTTGTCTGAAATGTGTTCAGTGTTTTATTGTTGTTCACCTTCGATGTTGTGGAATGAGAGTGAATGTTTTGAGAGTCTTCCTGTGCGGGTTCATTTATTGGTATGGGTGGTTATACGTGAGTCAGCCTTTGTTATGTACTTTGATTTCTGTGTTATGAGAAACGTTTGTTGGGCAAAATTTCTTCCTTAGGCTTTTAAAGAACGTGTGATATTTTGATTGTTGACTTTAAGCCATTTCTTGTTGATCATGTAAGTCTTCCAGTTGTGGTTCTTGAGATGATGTGTTACCCTTGTGAATGGTTATTGTCCTTCTCGGGTAGTGCATGAGACTTGTATCAGTGGAAACCTGGTCCTTCGTACAGGTTGTGTGACCTTGTGATTTAAGGTTAAGTCGTGTTTACAGTTCGTTATGTGGGTCATCATTATGATTAGTCAACCTTGTGTTAGCCTTGGGTAGTGCACGCTTTGGTTTCAGTTTTGTACGTCGGTAGTGATGTGTTACCAGTTGAGGTGTTTGGTTATTTATGATTAGTGTTAGTGCATTGTCTACCCTTGGCATGTGGTTGAGTTTTGTGTTGTCGATAGGGGAGTGGCTTTCAAACGAGCGCCGGGCCCAAAGTGGTTCCAGGACAACTCGTGTGAGAGTCAGTTAATTAAGTGAAAATTAAAAATAACTTATACTAGGGATAGAGTAGCTTGAACATTAACAAGATAAATTAGCCTCGCTCATTGGCTCAAGGGCTTGTACGAGACTTGAGATGAGTCGAGAAGGCCTGGAATGGCAAGATCGTTATCTCGTCTTTACGAGAGATAATCGATTCCGCTCTGGTGTGCATGTGGGGCCGGGAGTCGGTAGAGGTTTCCAGGATATCCCTAGAGGGGGGCCGGGACCTAGGAAGACTCGCTAGGAGATCCCATGTAGCCTTTGCGATGACTCTCCTCCTATGACAACAGTTGGTATGGTGTTGTACCGTTGGTTTATTTTGTACAGTGATTGTACTCGATTTTGTACTCTGGAAGCATTGTAACCACGATGTTAAGTAATGTTGTATTTGTTCTTGTTTCAGTTCAGTGTGCTAGCTTGTGTCTAGAGGTAGATGGTCTTGTCTAGGAAATCCTTGTTACTATCTCCTAGCACGGAGGGAGTGGGGCCTTTAGGTTCCACGTGGTCGGGTGGCGTGCATTCTTTTCTGTTGGCTCTTCTTCTGGTTCGTGTGGTCATGATTTCCAGCTGGAGAGCTCGTTGGATGCTGTTGCTTTTCTGGCTTCGTTCTTTTCAGTTGATCTTTATTATTTTACCCCTCATTTGTAAATTGTAATCATGATTATCAGATTTACCTCATTCGGGAATGAGTGTTGTAATCTTATTGTTTAAATTTTGTTAATTGAAATCATGAGGTATTTATTATCCTTCTTGTAATTTATCTTGTTTGGGATGTATGTAATCTTAATTCTGTAAGTGATTAATGTTTTGGTTCCTTTTGATGTTAATTGTTGTTTGGGTATTAATGTAATCTTTGTCTCGTGGCCTTAGAGGTTGTTGGCAATGTGGATTCATCCTTCATGTTATTTGTACTAAAAAAATTTAAAAAAAAAAAAAATTGGTACGTTTAAGTAGTGAATTGCAACTTCCTCTAGGGTTGCGTGGCGGGGCATTACAGTAAACCCATTACTTATAAAATTAAACCAACCATAGCATATGAAAGTTAAACCACGATCCAACATACATCAAAGTATTAAACCATTTCAAAATAAAACTATCTCATAGAATGTATTGAACATATTTCCACAGATACAACACCACATAACATCCAATGCACCATTAAATCCAATAATGAATAGATCATAAATATTATTATAATTACATCACAAAGGTTCACCTCGATACAAATGAGGTACTACAATTATACATAATGATCCCCAATTACAATGAAGAAAGAGAAGAACAACTCCAGAGAACCACACGAGCTCCTCAAACAAGAAGATCCTGCCATCATGAACAGGAAGAGAACTCAACAGTATAAGACACATGCCACCCAACCATATGGTACCCGTAGGCCCAACCCCCATGCGAGGAGATAGTAAAAGGTAACCAAGACAATCCTACTACCTCTAGACACGGGCCATATACAAAATACTCAGAGTACAGGTAAACAAGAACAATGGTCACATTGCTTCCAAAATCACTGAATCAATTACAAACACAATACAAATAAACTGACTGTTGTCATAGGAGGAGTGTCATCACAATGGTTGCATTGGTTATCCAAAGGAGATTTTCGTAGGTCTCGGCCCCCCTCTAGGGTTATCCTGGTAACCTCTTACGAACTCCGGCCCCACATGCACACCAGAGTGGAATCAATTATCTTTCGAGAAGACAAGATAACGATCGTGTCATTCTAGGCCTTCCCGACTCATCTCAAGTCTAACACAAGCCCTTGAGCCAATGAGCGAGGCTAAATTACAAAGTTAATGTATTAAGCTACCCATTCCCCTAAAAATAGGTTATTTAATTTCCACTAGTTAAACTGACTCCCACACGAGTTATCCTGGGACCACTTTGTGTCTCGACCCTCATTGAAAGCCACTCCCCTATCGACAACACATAAACTCATACCACACCCAAGGGTAGACAGTGCACTAAAACTGACCACACAAATCAACACACCTCAAAAGGTAACACATCCCTATGGATGTCCAATACTGAATCCCAATACGTGCACTACCCAAGAAAACTCAAAGGGTGAACTAAAGTTACAACAACCCTTTCACAATTACCACTCTGGAAGACTTAGATTTTCACATTAACAAATACTTTCCCCCCAGTACACAGTTACAAAACACTTGCTTTTATAAATACAACTTCAAGCAATTAACAAATGCTATCATTCGGATTTCCTAAATCCAAATCAATCAAAGTCGCATATTTAAAATAAACCTTTTAAACATAATTTCATTCAATAAATCCATAGCGATTAAAACAAAAGTTCAATTTCCAAATCCACAAATATAGATAAAAACAAATCTCAATCTTACTAATAAAATCACTTCATTATAAAATAGCAACTGGTGCTTGTATGCAATTAACCATTTAATATTCCTTTAAAAATCATTTACTAACTTCTAATAAAACAATTTAAATAACAATATTTAAATATATATATAAAAATATATACAATTATATATATATAATAAATATATTATTTAATAAATAAAATTATATACATATGACTTATAATACATATAATATATATAATATATATATTATATATAATATTTATATATTATATATAATATATATCATATATAAATATATACATTATCGAAGCCATATACAATAAATAAAACAAAACATAAACATTCGCACGCACAGGGACGCAGCCCTGGTTGTGTCATTCCCACGCAGGGGGTTCGCTGCCTGTGGGCAACGCTTACCCCACATAGATGTGGGGAGCATTGCTCACAGCAACGCACCCCAGGTGTGGGTGCGGCTGGGGTTTCACCCCTAGCCAAACCAAAAATGAAATTCATTTTATTATTTTTTTTCATTTCACAGTCCAGCATTCGTCATATGACAATTTTTGATTTTGTTTCCCAATAAAAATTCCTACAGGGAATTTTACATGTTTTTAAATAAAACAAAATATTTATATATAATATATATATGTATATGTACATATATATTTTAATATATATGTATATATATATGTAATTAATCCAATCACTGGTTCAAGTTGAGAAAATAAATTACACAGAAGAAGTTTTCTATAGGAAAGCTCAGAGATTTCATTTTCCCAGATAATTAAAAGGAATTGGGAAATCCTAACAAAATGAATGTTTTTCTACAAAGATCTATAATTTCCTTTTGTATCAATCTATTTCAAATGATCAATTTACACAGAGGATTTTTTTTTTAAATTGTCTTCTACAGAGGTTCAACTTTCACGGAAATCTTTTAAAAGAAAGAAACAAGAGCTTCTACAGTATTGAAAATCTTTTCCTAAACATTTCCAAATTGCATTACAGTAATATAAACAACCTTTCAATTCAAAATTCGTAAAAACAATAAAGGAACCTGTTCTAGAAGAACTTTTGCCCCAAGAATTGTTGTTGAGCTTCTCTGTAGCTTCAAAATGCCAATGTTGCCAAAGCTTCCTCCAGTAAATTTGCCACTTCCATAAACACAACAATACCACAGCCAAGAATTCTACAGGAAGATTCTAAAATAAAATCCTCAGAGAGATCCACAAATTCCTCACCAATTTTCAACAAAAAACCAAAACTCTTCTCGTGAAACAACTTTCTTCCCTTTTTCCAATATTTCCTCCGAGAATCAATTTACAACAATAAGATAACAAATTTCTAACTCACAGTTATCCCAACAAAATATATTTTCCCTCAACAACCCCAGATATTTTCCAACCTCATGCATTTAAAATAAAATAAAACAATTAATATATATATATATATATATATTTAGACTGCAGGAATCGGGTAGCACGACCCCCTATAAACTGCAGGTGCGCCTGGTAAACTTTTTAATGTGACCGGCGGCGCTGGTGCGACACGCCCTCCGGTACCACGGGGTGGGGGAGACTAGAACTTGTGACCAACCTCCTGCTACAGGAAATATTTAGCCAACCAAGCTAGGGCCCCAACCCAAACAATTAATATATTTCAACAAATTTAAATAATCTTATTTATTTAATTCCCATATAATTTAATAATTAAATTTTTTTAATAACATAACTAAATTAAATTTATTTATTTATTTATTCTAAATCCTTCACAACAATAATTCAATTAATTAAATATTTAAATCAAATACACATTTAATCTACCAAATTAGACCTGCACAATAATAAAATACCCAGAACAACAATAATAAGGCTAAGACCAAAACTCAAACTGACGACACACTATACTAGGGTAAAGGTATGACTAGGTAGCCCGTTACTATCTCCCAATATTACTGTTGAGTAGTGGACACACTCAGACCTGTGAAACAAGGTGAAGTCATTGTCCTGTACTTGCAAACCTACAACACAAGCAAGAGTCGTACATGTATACAGATAGTAATTCATACACACCGTGCAGAGAGAATCACGGAAATCACAAGGCACTCGCAAGCGAGTAATGCAATACCGTTCTCTTCACCAATACAATGTCACATCAACTGACAAGATAATATATCAATTAAACTACAATAAGCATATATAGAAATGTCATCACAACTAAGCATCTATGCAAACATAAAGCATATTAAGCATAATCACCATGCATATAATGTGTCATCACATCAATATAGTCTATCATCGCTCCACTGTCAGCGATAGAATAACAATAACATAAAATGAAGTCTAACAAAGTATATGAGCTTTCAAGAAAACATAAAAAATTGGAGGGGTGTCACAGTGACCTCTTGCCTGCAACGGGATGCTTTCACCAATCAAGCTAGGCCCACCACCCCTACTTGTATACATTTTATGTATATCTATCTATGTATATTTTATGTCTATTTTATTTATATGTATGTATATTTTTTGTATTTTATTTATATGTATACATTTTATTTGTGTATGCATACATTTTATTCACACACATATATATTATGTGTGTGTGCATATATGTTTATTTTATTTATATCTATTTATGTATATTTTATATGTATGTGTATATATGTGTATGTATATTTTATATGTGTATTTTGTTTATATTTATATATGTTAAAATGATAAGGCAACTAAAATTTAGGTCCATCATGAATATTCTTAGGCTAAGAACATCACATGATTCAAGTGAGAAATCTATTGTAAAGAATCTAATGAGTGCATATGAGAGTGTGGGTTCTACCTCACGCATGAAAGATAGCAATGTCACCCGATGTGTCATGACATCAACAATGGTAGATCATCTCTAATGAGAGTCGAGGGAAAGCATCAAAGACTGGAGGATTCAAATAACACTGAATTATGTGAATTCTTTGATAGACAACCGTGGAAAGATAAAGTAATTGTTGAAGCCTTGAGATCCCTAATTGAAGAATTTTGAAAGAATAACACAAGGGTCTCTCCCAATCAAAGAAATTTTTTAAGGAGGATTGGTAGTCAAATCTGTGATCCGCAACTGAAGCAATTTTTGGATATACTCATACATAATTTTTTGTCAAATTTCAAGAGATGTATCCTCAAATTAAAATTATTCAAAGATATTTTGAAATGGTAAAGTATTTTTATGTCAAAATAAATCGCACACGCACAACTTCTTGTTGTAGACTACATATTGAATTTTCTAATCATTATGATGGTTATCGACATATATGTGTAGATTTGCATACTAACAATATTTTGCAAGAATGTAACATAAGGCCTCCACCTATATCTTCAAGGGATTTCATATCTAGAATTTAATGTGATAGAGTAGATGGTCAATTTTTTTACAATAACTTATGCTTGGATGACACGTGTTCATTATGGTGGCTTGCAACATTTTCCAATTTGTTAACATATGGATAGTACACATGCAAATTTTGGAAATGAAATAGTGAAATTTTGCAAATATGTGGCAGTGGCCTATAGTCAAAAAGATCGGAAAGGAGAAAAAGTGTGAATTGGTTAGTGAGAAGATTCCAGTGAAAATCTGGAATGAGTGTGAGTCAAAAGAGTGTGTTGATGAATGGTGCTTAAGAAGTCTAAGCCCACTTGAGATGTATCGACTCTTGATGGCACTACAAATCACTGAGATGGAATCATCAGTTGACTTTGATCATGTATCAGATTTAGTAGAACCAGGTAAATTATCTACTTGCATAGTTTACAAAATTCCTAAGTTTATCTTACTTTATAGTATTTTTATAATGCTGACTAAGTTCATCTAATTGGATGCACATATCAATGTAGGGCATGTTTATGTAATTTTGCAGATGAAAATAATGAAGAGGGAATAGTTTATTACTTGTGTCATTGTGTTGAGGCAAAAAATAAATTGGAGACCCCTCTTATAGATGGAGAAAACATAGAATATCCTATAGGGTCAGTGGTTGTTACTAGAAAAAGGCTTAGAAGGTATCAAATTAAGAAGTCTGATGTCTAGCTATTTGAGGAATTTGACACGCATTAGATGATTCTTCACTACTCAAACCTTATTGTGTAATCTAATATTCATTTGATCAAATATGGGGGTAGACCATTGAACAAGAACATGTGGAAGGTTCATGAGTCTGACGATGAGGCAATACTTGACATAGTAAAGAGTATAGAAGACTTGGATGGTTCCTTGGATTGATTTGTAAGTATGCACATTGGATTTGTAAAGTCATGCTATTGATCACTTTATTTTGGTTATTAAAACATGTATCATAAAATATGGACCTCCTTGAGAGTATTGATGTTGATGCATTACATGCAAGTATGTGTGCTTCCCTTATCCACTCTCATACACACACTCAATTCCTTAAATACACACTCAATTCCTTTTATGCACTCTCTCATAGACTCCAATGCACTTTATCCTTCACATTAGTAGCCTATTCTACTAGCTCCTCCCAAAATCCTATTGCACATTTTATATTTCTCTCTTGAACCTTCTTATCTCTATCTACATGCAATCCAGGTTATTATTGAATACAATGTGGGTGTAATGAGATGAAAACCATCATTATGATGTGTTTCCATTAACTTGTGTTCTAATTGTTATGGAAATGATAAAAGCACATTATTATCAAGTTTCAATTTTTTAAATCGCATTCTTTCATAGATTTATACCTCATCTTCAGTCTATCTCAATCTAACACAATCTATATGTTTCATATTTGACATTAAGCATGCATAAAATATAAACCTATTTGTTAGAGTACTGAGCGTGACTTGTTTCAAAATTTTCCTTCACAAGCCTATAAACATGTTTGAGGCTTGGTTTTGCATATTGCCAACTTATTGCAATGTATAATTGATTGGTATATAAGGGGATGAGGAGTTAAATGCTTACTCTTTCTATGGTTTTCACCCTTTTAGAGTTTCTCTAAGGTAACTCTTTCTATGGTTTTTACCCTTTTAGAGTTTCTCTAAGGTAATTTTGAGCATGGAGAGTCATCCTCAAGTGGAAAAAATCATATTTAAGGTAGAGGCAAATATATATATCCAATGATTTGATGGTTTGGTTATTAAGAGAAGCTAGACCAATGAATTACTCAAATGGAAGTCTATATTAGTTTTCATAACTTGTACTCACAACAACAAATCTCTTTTGCTTGTTTGAATCTCTTCGATCATGCACTCAGTTGGTACAAATCTCATGTTGCCTCTTTGAAACTATGAAAATTTTTGCTAATCTCCAAATGGGAGGAATTGTAGCAACAATTCTTTCCCATATGTTGTAAAGTGGAGAGGTTTATCCAATGCCACCTTTTTTGCCAAAGACAAGGGAAAAGTGCCCAAAAGTATACTAATGAGTTCCAAAAAAATGTGGTACCACTTGGTAAGGATGTGATGGATAGAGATGTGCTTTAAACAAAGTATATAAAACTGCCTAGTGACCTAAGAATGGTTGTTTTGATGTCAGACCAACCATTTATTAGGCGTGTGCACAAGCCCCTTATGTGGAAATGAACTATAACTCATTTAATCAGTAAAATCAGCAAGGGAAGAATAAAGAATTGCAATATGGGGACTCAAGCAAGGGAAAAGGAAACTGGAAAGGGAAAAATAATGTTAATATCACCAAGAAGAACAAAGATAAGGATAAAGAAAAGCATTTTTGCAAACTTTGTGACAAAGAAGGATATAATGAAGAGGTTTGTTTGAAGCTTCATTTGGAGCTACACCCTTTTAAGAATTATAAAAAGAATAAGAATATTTCTTTAGCAAAAGGTAAAAATTTAGAGTGCGCCTTTGATTTAGATGAATGGTTGTTATGCACCACAATAGGAAAAGGTGCATCCATGGGAAGTAGTGAATCTCAAGATGATAACATGCTAACTAAACTCTTCCACTTCAAGCTACAACTCAAAGGAAGAAAGGAAAATATACTACTTGACACTTGTTATTAAGCAAACTTGATTTCTTAATCTCAAATCAATGAGCTTTGGTTACAAATTGAGAATCATTTGAGTCTGTAGAGACTTGAAATGTGACCTTAACATAACTACTTTACCTATCCTAATATTTAATGAAATAAATATTATTACTTATTTAATTAATTTAACCTTTTCCCTTATCCTAATAATTAATTAAATAAATATTTATTATTTATTTAATTAATTTTCTCATTACCTTCATTCACCACTTTTATTTGAATAAATTTACATTTATTTAATTAAATCTAACCTTAGCCACCAAACCTTCCAACTAAATAAATTTATTTATTTATTTAGGCTAACTAACCTTCATTACCATTTTCCCATTATCTTAATCACTATTAGCCCATTCTCAAACTTTTAACCCTAGCCAAGTTAATGAACCCATGGTTTGTTAACTCAACCCATCCCTATTAAATTAATTAATCCATGATTAATTAGTTTAATCATAGGCTTAACCATCATTAACATTCTTTCCCAATTTTTAATTCTCTCTACCTTCTCCAAATTTGTCATCATGTGACAAGTGTCCTATCCTACACATCCTACCTTCCTCTCACACATGTGTGAATCCCACCTACCTCTTACACAATCCCACTATCTTACACATGCTCTTCCCAATGTGTGCTCACACATTTGTAAACACACCTCCCTATTACATCCCTTTCCCTCTTGTGACACTTGTCACAAGGCTAATTCTCCACCATACCACTCAATCTTAGCCCTTGATCAAGTCAATGCATCCCAACCCTTGGTTCCACTCATCAAAATTCTATGTATTGAAGCATCGGCTCTCATTTTACTAAGCCATCTCTATCATACCCTTATGCTACAAAAATTATGAGCAACCACATATCATCTATACTTGAGAAAATCTATAAGTCTTGGGTGCAACTTGGAGCTCAATCAATGGAGATGAGGATGATGAAGGTATAATGTCAATTTTTGTTAATTTCCTTTATGATTTTTATTGATTTTCCTTTGTTATCATTTTCCCCTTCTTTGGAGTCCTTATTTGTTGGGATGGTTGAAACGAGGCATATAAATTTTAGTCAACACTCAATATGTCATTAAGTTGGACTCATCATATACTTCAAGGATGAAGTGATTCTTGATGTGCATGGTGTTTGGAAGCCCTTATCTCTATGAGAGGGATGCAATATTCTATAGGAAGGGAAACAAGTATAGGTTGATCAAAGGAGGTTTCTTATAGAGGAGCAACACCGACCATGAATGCAATCACTTCAATATGTTTTTAATATAGTAAGAATGTTCCTTTAGTAAATAATACATATTTATAAGATAAATAGAACCTAGAGAGATCATCATCAAAGATGAATATATCATTAAAAGGGGTGGTTATTGTAGACACCTAAAAAAATGCCACCTTCGCTCACATCACTAATTTAATCCAATCATCACTTAATTTTTTAATTTCACCTATATCACCTAATTCATCTAGTTATCTCCTAGGATCACTAATCATTCATCGCACCTCTTTATCATTGCCTCATCATCCTATTACCTAGGTTGTGATTTCATCCTATCACATCACTTAATCATCCTAACACCTAAGTCCTAATTTCATCCTTGCACATCACTTAATTGTTATATCACCTAGGTTATGGTTTCATCTAATCATCATCTAATTTATTCATCAATCTCCTGGGACACACATTATCACCTGACACCTAATATTTAATTAAATAATTCCAAATTTATTTAATTCATTCAATAAATAAATTAACAACTATCCATAATTATCCACATATTTATCCATTTAATTAATAAATTATCCACATTATTCATTAGTAAATTAATTTAATATTAATTTCCACCTCATGTGCACAAATCATCCAATTAATTAATTAATTAATTCAACCTCATCTAATTGACTCTTTAATATAATCAACTTACTCAGAGTCACTCTCAATCCCACTCATCAATCAAATCTATTTCACTCATCCATGCAATTAGTCAACTCCCCTTGATTCTCTCATGCACTCGATTAACTCCTCCATACAAGAAGGGGACTAATCAATCAAATATGTTAACTACCTTGTCACATTGAGTTCAAAAATTATAATTATTTTAATTAAAAATTAAAATAATGTGTAACTCACCTATGCATGCCACATCTCTTAATCAATCCCACAAATCACAGATCACATTTAAAGTCTCATATTCAATCCTAGTCATTCATCAAATCCTCTTGCAACACTATAAATCAAATAATCTCACATCATCAATCATCCATTATCATAAAGGATCAAGCGCAAGGATACTTTTGTCACTCCTCAAGGTGATTTCATTCCTAAATCTTTTCTACTAGTTTTTCCATGCACGAACAACACTGCAGAATATGAAGGCCTCGTCAACGATCTTAAAATTCCAATCCAATGGAACATCCCAAAAGAATGTTACTATTATGTTGGTGAATTGAGCACCCACATCACAAAAGAGAAAATCTCTACGCACGCTCAATTGGAGGTTTGCATGTTATTTGATGTGATATTATTTATTTCATTTTGCATGCTTACTGTTGTGATTCAAATAATGAATCATGGAGACAGAGAACTTAAAAATTCCAAAACCAAAATCTTTAAAAGGGCATCATGTTAGAAATAAAATACGTAGGAGCACATAAGATGAAATAAAATTTACAAAGGAGTGAATTTGGGTCTAGGAGGAAGAAATAAGTCACAAATTTTGTAAGTAACTACTTGAAATGTCTTCAGGTATAAGTGCAATGTAATACCCCTCCAGTCCGGGCACTACTAACAAGTATTATGACATTGAACCCTAGTTTAGTGATGGAATTAATTATAGTCCTTCTACTTAATTCTTAAGGTCTATCTTTTGTTCTAGGAGTGTGATACTCTAATGTTGGATGCTACTTATGTGACCTTATTCGTGACAGAGATTAGAATATAGTGTGTAGTATGATTATGGTGCACGTTGTTATTAGATATGTTCATTTCCCTAATATATATATATATATATATATATATATATATATTGTGGACTAACGATTTGATGATGTGCTTCATGTATTGTGTGTGTGACCTGTCTGTGGTGCAAGGGGATGGTTTCATGTCACTCTCTTAGGAGAGACACATGACGTCACGACTCTCCTTCACCAATGTGTGAGTGTGGGTTATATATTATGTTGGTATATATGTACATGTTCTTGGTTTGTGATGCAGGATTCCAGGTACCAGGGATCGACTCCACCTGTCTCACAGGTCTGAGCATGCCTAAAAACAATCCTGATGGTGGTATGTGGAGATAGCATAGGGCCCTAAATATCCTAGCCTTGAACCATTGCCTCATAGGAGGTGACGTTGTCAATTGTAGTCACCTGTTCAATATGCCATTACGGCAATATCCTTTACCCTGGTTTGCGAGTGGTTTTGGTGGAGTGATTTGTGTTGCATTAATATTTTAATTGTGTTTAATTATGTCTTTTGATTTTTGGTTGGTTAAAAGTCTCCTTGAGATATTATATTTTTGCATATGTATATATGTGTATTATGTTTTATGAAAATAAGGTTATAAATATTAACATATTATAATGTTATTTATTAAGTATTAATATGTTTATTAGTAAATATTTAAATATTAATATGTAAGCATATGTTATATTTGTGTTTTGATTTACTATTTTGGTGGAGTTGTTATTTTTAAGGAGGTTCTTTTATCTTTTATAATGTTTTGAATTTATTTGGTGGGAAACCCTAAACAAATAAGCTAATTATGTGAGTTAATTTGATTATTTATTTTATTTTAATTATTTCATTAGTGGGATGAGGATAGGTGCTTTAATTTAATATTTTAATATTTTATTTTATGAGAGGATTTTATTTCCTTGTTTTATTTTGGAAAAGAAGAGTCTTTTGGGGGAAAAGAAAGAAAGTTACTTTCTTTTTTGTTTTTCTTTCTTTTTGAATTTAATTAGTTTTATTTATGGGAAAAATTGGGAAATTGGACTTTTCACTTTTTGTGCATGAAATTTAGAGGATTTTGAAGAGATTTTTGGGGGGTTTGAGAATGGAGAGAAAATGGAGAGATTTTACATGGTTTTGAAGCAATTTTTCAAAAAAATTAGGGAAATTTTGAGTGGATTTGAATTGAAATTTGGAGGAGAGGGATTTTAAATTCAATTATGATTTGAGGGGAATGTATTTGCTGCTAGATTGTGTGGAATTCTGATTTATGATCGTGCTTTGGATTAGATAATCGGGTTTGGAAAGCTTCTTCAATTTTTAGCATCTTGCATTCAAATTTTTCATGTTTCGAGGTAAGTTTTGTACTTAATTTATAATTTGTGTTTTAAATTTATAAAGATTTATATGGATGTTATAGAATATTTTATTTGAATGTTTTGAATTTTTTCTTTCAAGTGATGAAATTCTGCTATATGTTGGGTTTTCTTATTTTGATATTTCACTATAATCGGGTATGCCGAAAAGAGGGTTTTTAAGGGAGTTGTTTGTTGTTTCGTATTTTATAAATTTTTGAGGAGTTTTTGTTCAATTACACTCACGTTACCAAGTAGTTGAGGGTCAAATCTGAAATGGGTTTTTTATAGATTTGAATTTTGAGTTGATTTGAGTGTTTTATGGCTGGCAGACTTGACTGCTGTCAAGAGGGATTTAGCTCCATTTTGGGTAGGGTTTTTGTACTTCTTGTCCTTTATTTATAATTCTATTAAATTGGAATCTTTGTGGAGTGTTTTCATGCTGGTTTTTGTGTATTCTTAATTCTGAAAATGATTGTGTTGCTATGCTTTTAACAACATATGAATGTTTCTTTTGCCCTCCTCCATTTTTAGGCTTTTAAGAGCGTTTTTGGGAATATGTTTGCAAAACTCATTAAATGAACTCGTTCTTTTTCTTGGGTCTGTATTTCTTGTTTTTGGAAGGTTTCTGGTGTATTATTTGGTCCTATATGGTTCTATGGTGTTCTCTTTTCAGTTTCGTGGAGTTGTGTTGAGTTTCGTGAAGATTGGAGTTGTTTCATGCATCTATCAGTAGCCTTGTTTTTGATTCATGAATAATCAGATTGGATGTTGTTCTAAAAGAATTTTATGGACGGTTTATGGTGTCTATTTTGGTTCTTTGTGATCTTGAGTTTTTTACACTTCGTTGTGACGCATTTATGATAAGTTTCAAAAAGTTTCATTGGGCCTTGAGCACCTAATGGTGGTTTAATATATGGTACTTGATATACAGTTATAGTGTTGTATCCATGTGTTATTTGTTTAGAACCTTGGATTAGATAGGTTCATATCTTACCCATGTGAGTATGGCTTGTAAGTTCCAAAATTATCCTTGTTTGAATTCTATCTCTTGCATTCCTTGTATGATAACCCTTGGTTTAGGTAGTTGCCCTTCCTTGGTTCTTGTGTGTTTGAGGGTCTTATGTCTATCTCCTAGCACGGGGGGTGATCCTTTGGGTTCCACATGGTTGGGTGGTTTCCTATCTTCATCGAGTATTTGTGTCCTTGTTCGAGTGTGTGGATGGGTTCGAGTGTCTTCATGTGATGATTCTTCTGGTGCTTATTGCTCATGCTTTGGATCTTATTTTTCAAAAGCAGATTATGTAATGGATGGTCATAGTTGCATATGAGTTTTGGATTGCTTCTAGTTGGAGGATAATGTATTAAGATGTAATGTAATAGGAGGTTAATGATGATAGTTGATTATCTAGGATTATTTGATTATGTTCCTTTCATGTGCTCTTGGGGTATCTATATCTTCTCGTCTGAATGGATGTTAACCTTAGGCACTTGAGTTGGTTAAGGAATCAACTTTAGATCCTAAATCTTAAATGGGATGGATGCTTTATAAGATATGCTTCTTAAAGGATGTTTCATTCTTATGTATTAGGATAAGTATTTATGGGAAAACTAATAATTGGAATGAGTAGATGGTTAATTGATATAGGCATATTCTTTATGAAGAATGTCTTAGTCATAATTCTTATTGGTGAATGTTATAAAGGAATGATGGTGTATCCTGTCGATTAATAGAAAACTATGTTAAGGCAATATGTAGTGATGCATATCATATTGATCTTCACTTTGGAATTATTCTTCTTACATTCTTCATGGCTATGTGGGTATCATCATTATTCCTTATAGTAAATGTAGTAAGGTAGCATGACGTGATTAATTGGTGGTGGTATGGTGTTACTAATTCATGTATGGACAATGTCATTTATGTATCTTTTGTCTATGTCACACTACATAATGGTGTTAATGAACTTACCTTAGAGAGAATGTAACATTGTACTCTGATGTAATGAAAAAGGGTATTCAGTTAGTGTTGTATGGAGTAGGAGTTAGTATAGGATGACAAATGAACAAATTTTATATCATTCTTTATTAAGATAATCTAGGAGTGTATCATGATGTACCTAAGCCCTGGATAAGTAACTATAAAATGCTCATTTCATTTAGTAATTATGTAAATATTTTGCTATTGTACTTAAATGTTAAATGTTTATCTATCCTTGTCTAGTAGGTTGAAAGGGAAAATAAATATAACCCTTTCTTGTGGTAAATGTTGTTAGTAACAATGTTGGGGAACCTAGGAAGACTTAGGACTAGAATGTAAATGATAAGTTCTATTATCTTCCGCTATTGCTTTATGAGTTATTGATGGTTTACTTCATTGTGAATGATATTAGCAACTTTAGCTTGTATGTTCATTGGAAAGCTTATCATTATGTTGAGTAATGTTAGCTAATGATAATCATGGTTCTTGGCAATGTTAATGTTTTTTTTTTTTTTTTTAAATCCATGTCTTTTGCATTCCTCTTTCTTTGTTGTCCTCTGGGTTTTCTAGCGGGGCGTTACACCTGTTATCAGAGCCCAAGTTCTAACACTAGGTACTCTGGTTTCATATGAGCCCATTATGTTGTCCTAGTTGATTTTTCTTGTGTGACCTTGTTTCATTTCCATGGCTTCCTGTTCTTTAAAGGTACAAATTTAGTCTTGGAATGCATGTGCGGGTTTTGATTTATTGCTGACAAGTTGGCATACATATTTCTTTTGATTGACTAAATGTGCATTAGGATAAGATGTTATTTTGCATAGTTAGGTTACTTATGTGGTTCACTACATTTTCATAATGTTAACAATATACTGCTTGTAAATGGGTAGTTAGAATAGACTAAGGGAAAAGTATGTAGGTAGTTAATAAATGAATATATTGGTAATTGAACATCTTGTTTGCTATGTGTAGTCGAAAACTTATGATGTAATGTCTTCCTCTTTTCTTACTATTGTTTAAATAGAAAATATTTATGCATTGGATGTATTGCATGATGAGTTGTTATGAGTGGGTGACATGTGAAGTAATTAAGCTTAGGTATGGGGTGGGGATGTTTGAGTAGGGATAATCGCTGTGTAAAGATTTAGTGTTACTTTTCCTAACTTGGGATAAAGTTTGAGAGAATGTGGGATTGTGTTTTGGAAACAAATATGTGAATCCTTTTGTTCTATGAAAATTTGAATAACTTGTGATGAAGAGTTGTTTGTGTTTAGGAAAGACCTACATGAAGTAGTAAGAGTTAAGTAGAGGATCATTATTATTCTTTTGCAAATATAGAACTTGTGTATAATTTTTTGTACTCTGGATGCATGAGTGTTGATGTAAAATTAATAATGATTCTTGGATGCATTTAGAAATTCATGGTGCTTATGTAAAATTCTTATTGTATGGAAGAAACGTTAGTTTGCATATGCATATGTTATGAGGATAGAATGTTATACCGAATGAATAAAAGTGAATGTGAATTTGTTAAGTAGAGTTGTTAAGTGATCACAATGATCTTGACATTGACATTTAGCATCATGTGATATATGGAAAAGAGTAGAGTGAAAGAAAAATTGATAAAGGGATATGGATATATGTAATGATATGAATCACATTGGTTAAATAAATAAATGTACTTATGGAATTGTGTATGTAATTGTAACCCCCCTGTAAATGTGAGAAACCAATAATTGTGCATTGGTTGAGTGTTGTGAATACCCCGTACTTGCTTTGTGTGCCCATGGGATGGTGATACTGTGTACGCATCCATGGGGAAAATGTTGTAATTTTTGGTGTGGGATGAACCATACCATTATGTGTGTTTATATGTTTGTTACCTGATTGAGGGCCAACCCACGTGTGGTTGAAATTTATATATATAAGAGTAGCCAAAAAATAGTTTCACAAATCCTTTTCTTTTGTTTCTCTAGTCCCTCAATCCATGAAGGGGTAGTAGCAGCCACAAAGTTCCTTGGGTGGAGTGTGCAGCGTACGCATATTGTGGCCTAGAGTGGCCTTAGCTCAACCGGTCCCAAGGAAACATACTCACTACTTCCCCTTATGATGGATTAGGGTACTTGATCCATACGTGCTAGCCTAATTCCCACAATTTTGAGTACAAAAACATTGGTGTTTCTTGGATGATCATCTACCTTGTCTTCACGAAAGGTATGATATGCCACATGTGTCACCACTTGAGGGTCGGGGTCTAGGGTGAGAGGGACCTGCATGGATAACCAAAGTGGGACCATGTGCCCCATGTATATGTATATTTTGAGGTCCAACATGTGGAGGGAAGTTTGATACCCATGCTAAGACGGACTTCGTATCTGCACATGTTCTGACATGATGCAATAGGTATGATGCCACACCCCACTGATGTTCCGACACAATGTTGGTGATGATGTCATGTTGCTGATGGTAGCGAGCTGGGCTCGAGGACATGATGCCACATGCATAGACACGTGAAGATGCACTATGAGATTGTGTTATGATAGCCTACTTGTGTGATGAGCTTAATGGGGCCTCACACACTTGTAGAGGGATACTCATGTTTGCTTTTGACAATGTTTGGGTCAGTTAGCATATGGGTATGTCCTAGCCATGTATACCTCTAGCTATGGCGAGTACTTGTGTGTGCCTTCTCCATGAGGTATCACTATGTGGGGTGTGTTTTGAGCGTGCCTAATTCTGCGAAACCATAGACACACTGCCATGCGGCATATGACTAGTGTGTGCCTTCTTCGGCTGGCATATGACCATGTCGTGTGACAATGTGATGCAAGGTGTAGCCGAGGAGTACACACCGAATCATGTGGATGGTGTGCTCACTCCGCACCACATGAAGGCTATTTTTATAGCCTGACATTGTTCCCTCCTTCCTCGTTTGGTGGCTAGTATCTAGTCATGTAGTATTGTACAGTGCAATTTCAAAGATTGTGGACTTTATTTATGGTTATTAATGATTTTATATTGATTATGAAGTCCGACACATTGTTTATGTTTGATTGTGATGGTTTAGCCACACCTTGTGATCTTATTTGTGTGTAGCCCTCATGGTTACATTTGATTTAGTGTTGAAATTGCACACATTTCTTGCTTTATTGCTGAAATTGAATCTTTATTTGATATTTATTTATGACTTTGGTGGCTAAACTAGTTTATCCTTCTTTTTTATGTCGTTCATGTGTCGTATTGTGATTCCTCTCCAAGGACGTATGAGGCAGACTTGGTGAGTGTATATGAGGAAGCAGACACAGGGAACCTTGAGGATGGTAGTATGTGAGGTTGTTACACAGCTAGGACCCACTACCCACCTATGTGTGATGACTATCTCTTGGAGGCTAACCACATTATACAACAAGAGATAGGTCATTGTGGTCTTGTTTGGATGGTCTCACCATGTGTGTGTGGCCTAACACCATCAAGCCACTAAGTGTGAGGTATGGATTATGTGAGATGGATATTGGCTCTTGGCTCATGGATTATGTATCATGGATTAGTATGTTGCTTTCTGGTGTCTAGATGGACCCTTGTGTAGCCTTGTGTTGTGCACGTCCTGGTGATGTGAATGTGTATGTATGTTTTAGATGTATATTTCTTATAGTTTGTTGCATATTGATGTAAAATATGGATAACCATGTTACCTTAAATGTGAGTGTATTGTGAATCTGTGGTATTAAATGGATTGGATGTTATTAAAAATCATAAATTGTAACTTGAATTGTGTTTCTAAAACATGAGATGGTGTGTATTTTTTAATATTAAGTAATCATTTGATGTATTTTCCTTGTATGAGATTATGGAGATGTTTGTATAGGGAATGGAAAATTGAGTTAATTGGAGTACCTACTATATTTATTAGTGTAAAATCAAGTACCTTACTATCAGAGATGTATGGATTTCTAAATAAAGGTGGTTATGAAAATATTACTTTCAAATGTGTATCCAAATAGTGAATTTAATTGTAATGATTCGGAAAGAGGATGTACATCAATTATAGAGTAGAGAAATTTTGGGACTAATGTGTTTATGTTTCCATTTTGAACCTTGCGACTTCTAGGAGTAAGTCAAATTTTAGTGGGGGGGATGTAATAAACCTCCAATCTAGGCACTGCTAACAGGTATTATGACACTGAACCCTAGTTTAGTGATGGAATTAATTATAGTCCTTCTACTTAATTCTTAAGGTGTGTCTTATGTTCTAGGAGTGCGATACTCTCATGTTGGATGTTACTTATGTGACCTTATTCATGATAGAGATTAGAATATAGTGTGTAGTATGATTATGGTGCACGTTGCTATTAGATATGTTCATTTCCCTAATATACATATACATATATGTATAGTGGACTAATGATTTGATGATGTGCTTCATGTATCATGTGTGTGACCTGTCTGTGGTGCGAGGGGATGGTTTCATGTCACTCTCTTAGGAGAGACACATGATGTCACGACTCTCCTTCACCAATGCGTGAGTGTGGGTTATATATTATGTTGTTATATATGTACATGTTCTTGATTTGTCATGCAGGATTACAGGTACCAGGCATCGACACCACCTAGTCTCACAGGTCTAAGCATGCCTAAAAACAATCCTAATGGTGGTATGTGGAGATAGCATAGGGCCCTAAATATCCTAGCCTTGAACCATTGCCTCATAGGAAGTGATGTTGTTAGTTGCAATCACCTGTTCGATATGTCATTACGGAAATATCCTTTACCCTAGTTTGCGAGTGATCTTGGTGGAGTGATTTGTGTTGCATTAATATTTTAATTGTGTTTAATTATGTCTTTTGATTTTTGGTTGGTTAAAAGTCTCCTTGAGATATTATATTTTTGCATATGTATATATGTGTATTATGTTTTATGAAAATAAGGTTATAAATATTAACATATACTAATTTTATTTACTAAATATTAATATGTTTATTAGTAAATATTTAAATATTAATATTTAAACATATGTTATATTTGTGTTTTGATTTACTATTTTGGTGGAGTGGTTATTTTTAAGGAGGTTTTTTTATCTTTTATAATGGTTTGAATTTATTTGGTGGGAAACCCTAAAGAAATGAGCTAATTATGTGAGTTAATTTGATTATTTATTTTATTTTAATTATTTCATTAGTGGGATGAGGATAGGTGCTTTAATTTAATATTTTAATATTTTATTTTATGAGAGGATTTTATTTCCTTGTTTTATTTTGGAAAAGAAGAGTCTTTTGGGGAAAAAGAAAGAAAGTTACTTTCTTTTTTGTTTTTCTTTCTTTTGTGAATTTAATTAGTTTCATTTATGGGAAAATTTAGGAAATTGGACTTTCACTTTTTTTTTGTGCATGAAATTTAGAGGATTTTGGTGAGATTTTTCGGGGGTTTGAGAATGGAGAGATCTTACATGGTTTTGAAGGAATTTTCAAAGGTTTTTGGGAAATTTTGAGTGGTTTTGAATCAGAATTTGGAGGAGAGTGATTTGGAATTAAATTATTATTTGAGCGGAATGAATTTTCTGCTATATTGTGTGGAATTCTGATTTCTAATCATGCTTTGGATTAGAGATTTAGGTTTGGAAAACTTCTTCAATTTTTAGCATTTTGTATTCAAATTTTTCATGTTTTGAGGTAGGTTCTATACTTAATTTACAATTTATGTTTTAAATTCATAGAGATCTATATAGATGTTATAGAATATGTTATTTGAATTTTTTGAAGTGTTTCTTTCAAGTTATGAAATGCTGCTATGTGCTAGGTTTTCTCCTTTTGATGTTTGACTATAAT
>VDFB02339835.1:0-16472 GCA_007258455.2 Sequoia sempervirens
CGGTTATGCATTGATTACCGACAGTTGAACAAAGTGACCATCAGAAATCGGTATCCTCTTCCTAGGATTGACGATCTATTCAATCAGATCAAGGGTGCTACCATCTTTTCAAAGATTGATCTCAAGTCAGGATATCATCAGCTTTGAATTTTTGAGTCAGATATTCATAAGACCGTGTTCCGAACGCGGTATGGTCACTATGAGTTCACGGTTGTGCCATTTGGGTTGACGAATGCACCCTCAGTGTTCATGAGTCTTATGAATGGGGTATTTCGTACATACCTTGATAGGTTTGTTCTTGTGTTCCTAGATGACATTTTGGTATATTCTAAAACAATGGAGGAACATGAGGAGCACTTGTGACAAGTATTGCAGTGTTTGCAAGATAATCAGTTGTATGCTAACTTGTCGAAGTGTGAATTCTTTAGGACTGAGGTCCAATACCTTGGTCATGTGATCTCTGGAGAGGGTATTTCAGTGGATCCTGCAAAGATCCAAGCAATCTTAGATTGGCCTGCGCCCACGAATGTGGCCGAGATACGTAGCTTCATGGGGCTAGCGGGTTATTACAGGCGCTTTGTGCAGGACTTTTCGAGGCTAGGGCACCCTATCACCTCACTTCAGAGGAAAGGAAAGAGGTTTGAGTGGTCTGAGAAGTGTGAGAATGCCTTTTAGTGTCTTAAAGGGAAGTTGACCAGTGCACCTATACTTGCGATACCGGATCCTATTGGGGACTTTGTTGTTTGTACGGATGCGTCCCTGGAGGGATTAGGTGCAGTATTGATGCAGGAGGGTCGCGTCATTGCATATGAGTCACGAAAGCTCAAGGATCATGAGCTAAACTATCCTACCCATGATCTTGAGTTGGCAGCAGTGGTCCATGCATTGACGAGATGGAGGCACTTTCTGCTTGGGCATAGGTTTGAGCTGCATAGTGATCATAGGAGCCTTCAGTATATCTTCACGCAGCCTAACCTTAATGCTAGGCAAAGGCGGTGGATGGAGTTTCTCTGTGAATATGACTTCGAGGTGAAGTATATCCAAGGGAAGGAGAATGTGGTTGCAGATGCCCTCAGTAGGCGAAGGCATGAGATATCTGAGTTGACTCTTATTGTTGATTTGCGGAGTCGGATTCTCTCTGCCCTCCCAGCCGACAGTTGGTATCAGGATGTTAGATCGGTTATAGCGGCAGGAAGACCCCTTGAGGGTAGATATTTAGGATACTCTCTAGATGCTGATGAGATATTGAGACACACGGGACGCATATACGTTCCCCCATCATGTGAGCTTCGCGCTTTGGTCATGACTGAAGCACATCGTGCACCTTATTCAGCCCATCCAGGGGTGAAGAAGATGTATGCTGATTTGCGTCAGTTATATTTTTGGCCAGGGATGAAGTGAGATATTGCGGATTTTGTGTCGAGATGTCTTGAGTGTCAGCGGGTAAAGGCCGAACACCAACATCAGGCAGGGCTCCTACAGTCACATTTAGTACCAGAATGGAAATGGGATATAATCTCATTGGATTTCATTGTAGGTTTACCTAACTCTTCGAGACGACATGATGCAATTATGGTAACAGTGGATAGGTTGACGAAGGTAGCACACTTCTCACCTATGCGCTCTTCCTATACCGCATCATCCGTAGCTAGAGTGTTCATGGAGGATATAGTGAGGTTGCATGGTATTCCACGTCGGATTATCTCTGACAGGGATCCAATGTTCACCTCAGCTCTATGGACGTCATTACAGCATGCGATGGGAACACAGTTGAACTTCAGTTCAGCTTATCACCCAGAGACAGATGGACAGACTGAGAGGGTTAATCAGATCCTCGAAGACATGTTGCGTATGTATGTAATGGACCAACAGACACGATGGGAGGACTATCTCTATTTGGTAGAGTTTGCCTATAATAATGGTTTTCAGAGTTCTATCGGTATGGCTCCATTCCAGGCATTGTATGGGCGACCATGTCGCACTCCCTTGAGTTGGGATCGGCTAGAGGACAGAATAACTTTGGGCCCTGAGATGTTGCATGATATGGAGCAGCAGGTGGATAGGATTAGGGAGCACTTGGTGGCAGCTCAGGACAGGCAGAAGAAGTATGCGGATGCGCATAGAGTGGACCGTCAGTTTTCTGTAGGCGATAGAGTCTTCTTGCGTGTGCGTCCACGAAAGAGTCCAATCCGTTATGGAAAGGGCTCTAAGTTGGCGCCTCGCTTTGTTGGGCCCTTCAAGATTCTCGAGAAGATTGGTCCTGTTGCTTACCGTCTTGCTTTACCGCCCAGTCTCTCGCGTGTGCACGACGTATTTCATGTATCAGTTCTTCGGCCGTACCATCCAAACATTTCTCATGTCCTTGATTGGAATGCTTTGCAGGTAGAGGACGGGAAGCTGGCTTTGGAGCCCGTGGCCGTGGTCGAGCGCAGAACGCTCGCTCTTTGAGGGCAAGATATTGATTAGGTTAGGATCCAGTGGGATCCTAGGGATGACTCATCATCCACGTGGGAGGATGCAGCTAGGATGAGGGAACTTTATCCCTATTTGTTCGCAGGCTTCCAGGAGTAAGCCTAACCCTAGGGGGCAAGGATGTAACACCCCTTCATTTTGTTGTTTTGATCGAACAGTGTTTGTTATGTATATTTTGCTTTGATTAGCACGTTGGTTATAACTTGGTTACTTTTGATCACTAATTATTAAGCGATGTAAACATTATGTTTTGATGTGATGGTACTTTTATCAGATGATGTTATTATTTCATGTTGTGAATTGAATTATCATGTATGTGAATTATTGATGCTTTATGTTTTGATTTTGCAATTAATGATTGAGATGTTAGTTAGCGATATTGTATTGGTAAAGGGGACGGGATCACATCACTCGCACGCGAGTGCCCTGTGATTCCGCGACTTCCTCTTCACGGTGTGTTTGGATATTTATATATATATATATATATATATATATGAATGCATGTTCGACACTCGGGTTGTGTGCAGGATGCAGGTACCGGACATTGACTCCACCTGATTTTACAGGTCTGAGCATGTCCCTTGTTCAATGGAGATGATTGGGAGATAGTAGCTTGGGTTTCTGTGTCGTGACATCACCCTAGCCTAGTGGGTCGTCGGGTTGTCAGTTGGGTTAAGCTGTTGGTCTTGTCATCTTGCCTCCCTTTGCATGCATGATTTAAATTTCCTCGTGAAACAGCATTGCTTTATTTAATTTTATTGCCAAAAAAAAATGCATTATAAAGTGCTCATTGATTTATTAGTTAATTTAATGCAATTGATGAATAATCTAGCCGTGAATTAGATTTATTGTGGATTAAGTAGGTTAGTCCAAAGGTGTTAGCATTATTAAATGATGAGGCAAAAGAAAATATATATATATATTCGAAGTTGTATTGCATTCCTAATGTAAGAAAATAAAATTAAAAATGATTTATTTTAAATGTAATAGTTGGATTTAATTTTGTGAAATGAAATAAATTTAGCTAGCATGGTGGGGTAAATGAAATTTGAATTTAAATGAACATATGCATTTGAAAAGGGAAAATAAGATGGTTTTATTGTTTTCAAAAAAAAAAATGAAATATTCAAAATATCCAAGTTTGCAATAACTTTTGGTGGGTGGCTAAATTAGGGGTTTGACCTTTTTTTTTTGGAGGCCATAAGGAAAATGCTAGTTTTTTTTGAATGATCTTTTGTTTAAAATTTGGAAAATTTGAGAGAGAGAGGAGAGGAGAAAAACTTGAAGAAATTTTGGGGGAAGAATTGTTGAAGGGGATTTGGAAAAAGCTTGGTGGTGGAGAAGATTGGAAGAGCACAATCTCCATTGAAGGACTCTTCAAAACTTGGAGAAAACAAAAGGTTCCCTATTTTCTTTTTTATATGCAATTTTTGTTTCAAAAATATTGTTTGTAAATGGCTCAATTGTGGATTTGGATGATTCAAACTTTAGATGTTAAAACCATCATAGATTCATCATTCAAACTTGAGAATGTAGAGTTTTGCAATTTTCTTTTTTAGAAAACAAGTTGAAACAGAAATTTTCTTCAAACCATCATCAAAAATAAAATAAAATTTGAAACAAATTGGATATTCAAGTGGGTTTTGTTGAAAACTTATTTTGTTGTGAAATTATATTTCATTTGGGTCAAATTTGGGATTTTGGTGATAAATTGTGTTGTGTTTTATGAAAAAAAATCAGTTGTTCTCCAATTCCAACCTGGGTGTTGAATAAAAATTAAATTTTGCAGTCAGAGATTATGACTGTGTTTATCTTTGTATTTTATATATGCATATATATATGTATAATGTAGAATATATATATACATATATATGCATATATATTTCATATTTGAGGTTGTAGTTTTTTTTTATTTTAATATGTCTGGTAATAAAAATTATAATTTTTGGTTCTTTTCGGGTCTGTGTTTTTGACCCAGAATTCCGTAATTTTCTGGGCGTCATTTTCTTTTAGCTCCGCATTTTTTTTTGGCCGGCGTGTATTTTTATGTGCTGGGGACGAAGTCCCTAGTGCGCAGCGGCGCGCCGACCCTGGCCGTTGCCCCCATGGAGGGAGGCGCCGCCAGTGAAGGCAGCGCCGCTGCCTTCCCTGGCAGCGTCACCCCTTGTTCAGGGAGCCGTGGCTGCAGGGTAGACCTGCATCTCCCCTGCCGTGGTTTCTGGGCGGCGGGTGGTTAGGGTTTAAACCCTTTTTGTTTTTTTCGTGGGTTTTGTTTTTTTTTGTTTTTTGTTATGATTTCTTATATTTTATTTTATATATATTATATGAAATATAATATATGTATTTTATATTATATTATATATAATATATTATATATATATATTATATAACATTTAATATATATATATATATAAATATTTTGGATTTCAATGTTTTTTTTTATATATAATAAATTATTATTTAAATATATAATTAATATATTTCACATATATGAGTTATATATATATATATAGTATTATTTTTACATGTATATATATATAGGTTGAAATATATTTTCATTATATTTTAAATAATGAAAGAAGGCAATATGTTTTATTTCGGAAATTTTATATTAAAGTAAATAGTAAAGTGTCATTTATAAATATAAATGCGTAGTATTATAAATATATCGAGGATACGTATTTTGTATATACGTTTTTTTTTATTTAATAAAATGATAATTGTGTTACCATCAAGTTATTCTTGGCAATGTAGAGGAAGTTATTTCATTATGAGAACTTTGCATTATGATTAAATGATCAAGCGTAGATCGCGAAAATAATTGCAATACATTAGACCACTCGCGTAATTGTACCAGAATTGATTTGATTTAAATTGAGTAATGCACCAATGCGTTGAGTGAATTGGATTTATGAAATCCTAAGGTAGTTTACTTTATATTGCTTATGATGCTTCTTCTTGGTGTGGGACAATCTAGTCAGTGTCGTATAAGTCTTCCAGATAGGACTTTCTTTATGTGTTTGGGGGAGGGGTTGTTATGTTGGTCAACCCTAGTCTACCTTGGGTAGTACATGCAAGGTGTCCAGTCAAACCTAGTTATCTTGGATGGGATAGGTTGACTTCATGTCGTGGTTAGGGGATTCATCATTCCGCGATTGTACTTGAGTACCTTTGGTGGTGGCTTAGTTCCCACGTGTTGTCTTAGAGAAGTGGCTTGCATTGAGGGCCGGCACACAAAGTGGTGCCAGGAGATCTCAATGTAAGTTGGTTAATTCAGTGATAACTTAAACCAATTAATTAGCATAGGAGATACCTACATTTAAAAAGATTAAGTTGCCTCGCTCATGGACGCAAGTGCTTGCATAGGCTTGGGATGAGACGAGAAGGCCTGGAATGGCAAGATCGTTATCTTGTCCCTTCGAAAGATAACTGATTCCGCATTAGTTTGCATGTGGGGCCGGGAGTCGTTAGAGGTTGCCAGGATATCCCGAGATGGGGGCCGGGACCTAGGAAGACTTGCCAGGATATCCCATGCGGCATTGTGATGACACTTCTCTTAAGACAGCATTATGTTTGTAATCGTGGTGTGTTCATGTATTTAGAATCTGGAAGCATTGTTATCTTTATGTCATGTGATATCATATTTGTATCCTTTCCCGTTGAGTCATGTTGTCTTGGTATAGAGGTTGTTGGTCATGCCCTGAAACTCTTGTTACTATCTCCTAGCACGGGGGGTGAGCCTTCGGGTATCACATGGTTGGGAGGAACGTGCACCATACTCCGTTGTGTTGGCATTTCTTTTGTGGACGAGACTTTCGTGTTGGAGAGCTCGTGGGATTCCAGTTGCTACCTTGGTTTCATTTATGCTAGTGCTTTTGTATTTTAATTACCCCTCATGTTATCGAGGTGGAAGTTGTAATAAACAATTATGTCATTGATTTGCCTCATTCCGGGAATGAGAAATGTAAATGTAATTATATAACGTTTGTTTTGGAACTAAGAAGGATCTCATGGTCTAAATGGAAATCTCATGTATGGAATGTATGTGCTTAAATTAGATTAATTGCATATTGTTTTATTTCATTTCATGCATGTTGTATTAATTGGTGAATTGAATTAATCTTTGTCTCGCAACCTTAGGGGATTGTTGGCTTTGTGTCGTTATCACGCATTTATTTGTTTTGCAATTGATTTAAACAAAAAAAATTTGTAGTGAAATTGGTTGTAGTTTGCAACTTCCCCTAGGGTTGCGTGGCGGGGCATTATTACAGTAGCATAACATGAGGTTGTTGTCTCATTCTAAAAGTTACACCATGACCTCACAACATGGATTTAAAACTTAAAGAGGGTTAGAGGATTGAAATTGAAGTAAAGCTCTTAAAGAGAACTCTTGATGTAGAGCCCTATCCCTATCTAATATTGTACTTGCAAACTAATGCGGTAACCTATGAAAATTGAATAAATTGACCATTTTCTCTTGACTATTATCTACATTTATTCCATCTAAGTGTGGCTTTCTAGTGGTTAACTAAAGATTGAAGAAAGCCAAATAGGAAGTTATTTAATTTGTTAAGAAATATTTGGTAGGAATTAGTTTGCTAGTTTAGATTGGAAACTTTGGGATTTTAAGAAAGAATCAAAATAGTTCCATCTATTTGGTAATTGTTGGATATCATCTCAATGGTGGATCTTGAAAGAGAACAAAACACCAATTTTCTTTCTTTTCATACAAAATAATGAGCCATGAAATAAAAATGGGTATCCATCTTTGAAAGAATTAACTACAAAGAAAAATAGGATAGTCAAGCTGAGAAAAATACTTGTAAAACAAATTTAGGTATTGAAGCAAAATAGTAGCAACGTCATTAAGGTCAGTTAGTGTGGTGGTTATGCTCTTTAATCAAACGCCTGACCTCATCTGTGGGTTGTGGGTTCTCAGTGTGATCTCTGAGTCTTAATTTTGATCAAAAGTTCCCTAGTTTTCTCCATTCTCACCTCTCCAAAATTGGTGGCTATAATAGCCCCTCTATATGGAATTCTAGTCCGTGAAAAAAATTAATCCACATCATTATGTGAACACACAAAATGTTGTTATCCCCTTTCTAGTTATGTTCAAGTAGAAATAATATCTTTTTTCTCATATTAGAAATAGCTGATTCAGAAATTTAATTAGAGGTAATTTTAACTTCGTTATGGTAAAGTCAGCCAACGCAGCAACTATGACACCTCTCTGACCCCATCCTGGGTAAGATAGCATTTTTATTTTGATTTGATATTTTAAATGTTAAATGTTATCATAACAAGATTAGACATTGATGATTAAGGGAAAGGCTATCATGATTAGTTATTATGTTGGATTACATACTTATATGTTTATATACTATTATCTTTTCTTTTGTATGATTATGGACAGGAAAGGGATGGTGTCATAACACTCGTATTTGAGAGGCTTACGATATCATGACCCTCTTCCTGATGATTGATGTTGCTTTGACTATATGATATATATGCACATGTACTTTGATGTGTGATTGGAATGATGCAGGTATTGAGTATCAACTCCACCTGGATCCATAGGCTTGAGCATACTCGTATTCCCCGATGGTGGTTACTGAAGGTAGTCATAGGCCAAATGTTCCCTAACCTAGCCCACTGTACCTTGTTAGTGCGGTGTTCCCATATTGTTGTCTTATCATCCAGTTACCTAATGGTAATGTCTGGAGCACCTTTTGATCGCATGTGGGTTACCAGTATGACTTGTTGGGGTATTTGGTCACGGTTTATGTTAATCTTTTTATGTGGCTTTATATTTTGGTTGGTGTTATGATATGGTATTTTATAGTGTTTAATTGATTATATTTTTGAATTGTTTTATCCTTGAGGTTTTAAATATGTTATTTTAAGTGATTTTTATTGATCTCTATGAGGGAATGATATATTTCATATAGTAATTTTATATGATTTTATTAAGCCTTTTTGTGAGCTCTGATAGTCTTATTTAAATCTTATTGGGGAGCTTGTGTGTATTTTAATGTTGGATTTAAATTATTAATTTTTTTATATGAAATAGAGAATGTTGTATATTTAGTGATATTAATAAATTGCTTTGGAGAGCTTTAGTAGCTTGTTTAATCAAATGTATTATTTCATTTTTACTATTTTGAGAAATTATAAAATGGGAGGAAGACTTTTTGGGGGGAATTTGTCTTTGGAGGAAAGAAAATTTTATGTTTTGGATGGAGGAGAAACCCCATGATTTGAGAATTTTGGGAGATTTTCTAAGAAGAAATTTGTGAGTATTGGATTGTTGAATTCAACGTACCATTTTCTCCTTGTTGTCCTATTTTGGAATCTGGTCATGCCTCCCACACAAAGCATTCTTTCATTTCTATTTCATGGAAAAATTGAGGTATTTTCCTTGTTATTCTTGAATCTTTGAATGACTGGTGATCTGTGCATTCCCTTATGTTTGATTTATGCCTTGAATCTCATTTCAGTTCTGGGCTACTTTTATTTTTGTGAATACTTGGAGGAACTCCTCTATTCTATTTTTGTGAATACTTGGGGGTTGGATAATGTTTGTTTTGGATTTGATTTTCTGCTCTATAGTTTTTCTGTATGGCAAATTTTTTTGCATTACAGTAAATCTGAAATGGGTCGACGAAAAAATTTGATTTCTGGGTACTTTCATTTTATTTCGCTTTTTGCCCAACTTGTTGAAACACATTTTTTATTTACTGAACCTTAACCACCTATTACAAATGCAAAATTAATGTGGATTCCTTGAAGAAACACCCATATCTCAACTGGGTCGAAGTTAGAATTCAATTCTGGACACTTTCATTTTTGGTCAAAATTTCTGACTATCTGATAAAACACATTTTTTGTTGCAACTCTTTAACCACCTATTATAAATAAAAAATAAAGGTGAATTCCATGTAGAAACACCCATATCTCAATTGGGTTGTTGCCTAGTTTTTAATCCAAACACTTTCAATTTTCATTTTTTTTGCCCAACCTAACATAAAAATGCATTTTTTTTCTTCTGAACAACACCTTATTTTTTGTCATAAAATGAAAAAACAAAGGTGAAATCCAACTGGAAACCTCAAAATTTGAATTGGGTCAAGCTTTGACTTTAGATCTGGGCACTTTGAACTTTTATGAAATTTTATGCTCTCTTTTCATTCCATTGAGCAACAATTGGAACCTTGTGTTGTGCCACAACCGCATAGTAGTTTCAAATTGATTGAAAAATGGTTTTGTGGGATGATTAAATGAGGTTGATACTAATTATATGATTGGTTTCTTTTTATGAAGTTAATGGTGAATGTTTGAATGGTATTTGATCTACTTGTTAGCATATGTGATAAGCTATTTAAATGATTTAGCACCAATGTTGTTTGGCTATTTTAAAAGGTTTTAATGATGGATTTTAGTGACTTTCTCATTGTTTCATATTTTCTGTGGATTCCTCGTTTTGTTAAATAAAATGATCTTAGGTCTTGGTAATTAGAGTGGCTCTCTACGGGCCTAGGGCCTGTAGGTGTTTTCCAGGGGAACTAGTAGTAGAGCTATTGTAAACAAGTGTTAACTAAAGAAAAGTAATGGGGTAAAATGTAATGCCCCGTCTTAATAACTAAGGAATGTTGCAATTATGTATAAAAGTGTAATAATTTATTTTTTTAAAGTATTAAGGTTAACTTAATTAGTTGCATACATTCATTAAGTTACGCGACGTTACACTACTTGAGTTTCCATAGACGACTTTAGTATTTCACATTGCATATATTTAATTAATCATAAACTTAAAAATAAACATTGCATATCATTTGAAATTCCATTCAAGATAATATAAAGTACAAACATGTTTCTTACATTGCATTTGATAAGATATTACAATACTCACTCAATTGATGAGGTAGTTCAATAATAGTTACAATTACATTTACAAATGTTCACCTCATATACAATTGAGGGATGTTTACAAATACAAGATTTACAAGAATGCAATAAAGAAAGTACAACTATATCCAAGTGCGAGCTCTCCATCCATGAAGCTCTCGTTGCCATGTTCATAAACTGGGGACCCAACGGAGTAAGGTGCACATTCCACCCAACCATGTGGTACCCGAAGGTCCACCCCCCGTGCTAGGAGATAGTAATATGGTTACCTAGACATAATCTACTAACCCTAGACACAAGTACATAACTAACTGATGGTTACATTGCTTCCAGATTTAAGACAATCAAATGTACTAAGTACACAAGGTAAACTATTATTTTAGGTGGAGTGTCATCACAATATTGCAAAGGTTACCCTGGTGTTTCTTCCTAGGTTCCGACCCCCAACTTGGGTTACCTTGGTAACCTCTTATGAAACCCGGCCCCGTTGCAAGCTATTGCGGAATCGAATGCCTCTTAAAGTAACAAGGCATTGATTTTCCATTCCAGGCCTTCTCATCTTATACTCAAGATTGTACTAGCTCAAGAGTCACTAAGTGAGGCATATTAATCTTGTTAAAGATTTTAATTCTAACTACTGTGTTGTTTAGTTATCACTGACTTACTAACTCTTTGTAAGTTACCCTGACACCACTTTGTGTGTCGGCCTTCACAAAAAGCCACTCCCCTAAACATAACAAAGGAATCTAAGTTTTATTGACTAAGGTAGACATGGTGTACATATTACAACATAAAATTCCTACACTTTCATAACGAACATCAAGTCTATGTTCACAAACTCAGGTGTCTAAACACCATACAATACCACGTACACGTCCTTAGCCAACACAAGAATTCAATTAAAACATACACATTTCCCCACATTATCCAACTTGTCTGGAAGACTTGTTTATTTAAAACTTTCCCAATTTTCCCAACAAAGAAACAGGATTTAAAGCAAATTGAAAAATGAAAGTCTACATTAGGATATACTAAATCCAATTCAAACAATAATTTGAAGTACCTAAATTATTCATAAAATAAAATTTATTTTATTTTTCCATGCAATACAAAAATCAGATCTACAATTTGCCCAATTTTCATAACCAAATGATATAATAAAAACAACATAAACTCTGTTTCATTATTAAACAATAAAACATATTTATATAAACATTCTAATCATGGTGTTTGATTTATTCATTTAAATGACTATATTAACTTATTTAAATAATGGAATAAATCTTATTTAAACTGGTGAATATATATATATATATATATATATATATATTTATTTATTTATTTATTTATTTATTTATATATATATAAATTTAATAAACAAAATAATAAACATTTCGAAATAAAGGTTTTAATAAAGAAATAGAACCCTAAGTTCGCAAGGCCGACGGCTGCCATTGCCGAATCCCCATTAGGGCACGGTTGTGCAGGCCGCGCCGGCACTGCCTACGAAGGCAACGCCGAGCGCTGCCCTCACAGCCAGCTCCCTATGGGGTCGACCGTGGGGGTAGCCCCCTGCGGCTCCCATGCCATACGGATTTATTTTATTCAAACAATAATTTCCGTGATTCAACATAAAATCGTGTGACATGTTTCATGAATCCATTTTTCATCATTTAAAAATTTCTTTAAAATTTTTGACAAATGTACAGTCGCGTACGGTGATTTCTACATGTAATTTCTCTGAAATTAAAATTAAAAATTATTATATATATGTATCTGTATATGTATATATATTTTAATCACAAATATATATACATATATGATTACATATATATAATTTAAATAGCATCAAAATATTGAAACTGGGCAATAATTTTTAACAGAATTTTTCAACAGGAATTTGGGTAAAGCTTCAAAACTGAACAATTTATACCCAAAATCAACAAATACATTAATTGAGATTTTTTTTTTTATTACAAATCCACAAATTAATCACTAACTTTTAACAGAGGATTTAAACAATAAACCCTTCTAAGGTTTTATCAAATTTTCTCCTGTAGATTTCTACTATTTTGCTCTTTGATTTCTCTATAATTCTATGTTTTCACAATTTTCACAGAGAGGAAATCAAAAATTCACAGAATTATTTTCTAAATTTCCCGAGAAGAAATATAGCTTCATAAATAGACATTTACTCAGGAAATCATTTTAAAAGAAATCAATTTAATTACAAAGAAAAATACCTGATTTTCCCGTAACTTGAAAGCTGCCTGTAGAAGAAAGCTTATGTTGCCTGTAGCACACAATCCAACAAAGCTTCTCTAGAAAAACCCCAAATCCATAGGAAAGCTATAACCAAACACAAAGAACTTCCCACAAAGGGATCTTCCACAAATATATAACCAAAACAGAGGAAGTAACAACTTCTATAAAATGATTTTTACACAGCAAAATTATTCTTTCATTTCCCGTGAAGAAAAATTGATAACCCTTATGTATTTCCTAGATCCCCAATAATATCCGTGAACAACCTCAACCATAAACAATCAATTCAACTCATACACATGTAGAGAAGTACAAAATATGTTTTAACAACTTCTCAGCAATCTTTCCTTTTAAGATTTGCATGAATTTATTTTATTTAAAATTTTCCAATTTCCAAATACAAAATTTATTTACAATTTAAAATGCCATTTGCACAAATAATATTTAAATTTCAAATTTTATTTAAATTTATTCACACATATTTAAACAATTTTAACTTAATCAATTAATTTATTTAATTAAATAAATTTAATCTTTTAGGATCAAATTATTTAACCAAACAAACTAATTAATTAATTAAATAAAATGTAAAACCTTATTTCAACATTTTAAAAATTAATTTAAATAACAATAAATTAAGGAATAATATACTATCATTAAAATTGACAAAACTTACCTTTCAAGCAATTTATCCAAACAGGAAAAGACAAGACAAGACAATCTAAGACTCCAAACTAAACTGACAATGTACTATGACCGGGTTAAAGAATAGACTAGGATGAACCATGCTACTACCTCCCAATCAACATATCTGTTGAGTCTTGACACAGCTGGGGGTAGATATCCGCTGGAATTGGAGTCGATTGTCATGTCACACTGCAATCACATGACAAGCAATAACATGCATACATATATATCTAGAAGCCATTATGCGACTGCCGTGTGGAAATCCGCAGACATCACCAGGCTTTTCATGGCGGTGATGTGATTCAGTTACCGCAGCCATGCTCACATCAGTGTTGTGAATTAAATAGCAGTTAGTCCATCGCAACTACATAGCAATAATCATCTGAAGGGAAACATCTACGCTATATCAAAGTATGTCAGAAATCAAATATCGCAATACAATGTATCATCAAGTCACAAAGTGAATCCACTATCACTCAAAATCAGCGATCAAAATATCCAAACAAAGTACCATAGTATAACAGTATAAAAACATGCAACAGAAAACATAAGCATAAATGGAGGGGTACTACATCCTCCCCCCCTAGAATCAGGCTTGCTCCTGAAATCCTGCGAACAGATAGGGATAAAGTTCCCTCATGCGTGTCGCATCCTCCCAAGTAGCAGAAACCTCATGGCTAGGATCATTGTTGGACCTCACGATAAATACCATTTGGGAGGCCGTGATGAACAGCGCCTAGAATAGCCCACGAGGCTCCCAAAAGCCGGCTAAGATATCTACAACTCATTCCAATCAAATTACACTTGAGAAATGTCTACCGGGATGATATATAGTGCAAGCCCGATACATAAAAAGCTCGAATCGTAACAAATGGGTGGTAAAAGAATTGAGTTGATATCACGGCAGGACCAATTCTCTTTAAGATCTCAAATGGCCCAATGAAATGAAGAGCAAGCTTAGAGCCTTTTCCATAATGGATTGGACTCTTTCATGGTCGCACTCGAAGAAATGCTCTATCACCAACAACATACTGTCAGTCTATTCTATGTGCATCGGCATACTTCTTTTACTCTCACATGTTGCTATCAAATATGTTGCTATTAGAATCCTTTGATACTTATGCCAGCATCCTAGGGTCCATTAACACTCTATCCTCTAGTCGATCCCAACTTAGTGGAGTTCGACAAGGATGACCGTATAATGCCTGAAATGGTGGCATACCTATGGAACTCTGATATCCGTTATTGTAAGCGAATTCTACTAAGTACATATAATCCTCCCAACGTGATTGTTGGTCCATTACGTACATTCTAAGCAAATCCTCTAATATTTGGTTAACTCTCTTCGTTTGCCCATCGGTTTGAGGATGATACGCTGAACTAAAGTTCAACTGTGTACCTAAAGCATGTTGTAATGAAGTCCATAGGGCTGAAGTAAATACAGGATCTCTATCTGAAATAATCCTACGAGGAATCCCATGCAATCTAACTATGTCCTCCATAAATATCCTAGCTACAGATGAAGCATTGTAAGATGATCGTACAGGTGAAAAATAAGCTACTTTAGTCAATCGGTCAACAGTTACCATAATGGCATCATGTCGACGTGATGATGTAGGTAACCCTACAATAAAATCAATGGATATAATATCCCATTTCCATTCAGGAATGAGATGTGGCTGCAATAAGCCAGCGGGATGTTGATGCTTATCTTTAACTCGCTGGCATTCAAGACATCTTGATACATAGTCAGCAATATCACGTTTCATACCAAGCCAGAAATAAAATTGCCGAAGATCAGCATGCATTTTCTTAACACCTGGATGAGCTGAGTACGGAGCTCGATGCGCTTCAGTCATAATTAATGTACGAAGACCCTCGAAATGTGGTACATAAATACGACCTAAATGCCTTAATATACCATCCGGTTCTAGGATATATCCAACAATCTGACCTTCTAAAGGTCTACCAGATTCAATCTCCGACCTTACTTCCTGATACAATCTATTAGTAGGAAGTGCAGCTAATATTTGACCTCTCAAATCTACTTCAAGAGTAGTAGCAGAGATCTCATGTCGTGTGACTAAGAGCATCGGCCACTAAGTTCTGCTCCTTGAACATATTTCACTTCAAATGCATTGCTACACAGGAGAACTCCATCCCATAGTCTCTGCCTAGCATTCAAGTTAGGTTGCGTAAAGATGTATTGAAAACTATGGTGATCGGTATGAAGTTCAAAATGATGTCCTAATAGGAAATGCCTCCATCGCACTAATGCATGCACAACTGCAGCTAGTTCTAAATCATGAGTAGGATAGTTTAATTCATGATCTTTGGTTTATGGGAGACTCACCAAAAGCAATCTGCATGCATCTTACATCAATTCTCCCAAGGAAACCCTCTAGGATGCATGATTACCAAACTACAAAATCCTTAGTAGGATGAGAACAATCGATATAAGCATTAGTCAACTTTTCTTTAAGTGTCGAAAAGCCAATGACATTGCTCTGTCCAAACAAACTTCTTCCCTTTTCTTTGAAGAGAAGTAATAGGATGACCGATTCTAGAAAATCCCTCAACAAACTGCCTATAATAACCAGCTAGACCCATAAAATTACGTACTTCACCTACGTTAGTAGGCACGGGCCATTCTACAATAGCTTGAATCTTTGAAGGATCCACAGCAATACCTTTTCCAGAAATCACATGTCCAAGGTATTTTACTTCAGTTTGAAAGAAGTCACACTTCTTCAGGTTCGCATACAATTGATTTTTCCTTAAACATTACAATACCTGTCTCAAGTGTTCTTCATGTTCCTTCATGTTTCTTGAATAGATCAATATATCATTGATAAATACTAGGACAAAGCAATCAAGGTATGTACAAAAAACACCATTCATTAAACTCATGAATACTGATGGTGCGTTTGTTAACCCAAATGGCACTACTGTGAATTCATAGTGCCCATAACGAGTACAAAATGCAGTTTTATGAATATCAGCTTCAGCAATTTGCAATTGATGGTAACCAGATTTCAAATCGATTTTAGAGAACACATTAGCTCCCTTGATTTGATCAAAAAGATAATCGATTCTAGGCAACGGATAACGATTTTTAATCGTAACCTTGTTCAATTGATGAT
>VDFB02339836.1:0-10428 GCA_007258455.2 Sequoia sempervirens
ATATTTCTCTCTCAAGCCAAAAGTTAATTACAAATGAGCAAAAGCTCTTATTTATATACATCAAGGTGTAGGTAACCCTAAAATCACCTTGAGTTCACTACAGTTCTTGCAATGCATGCAAGATATGCGCCAAACCCTAATGAAGTAAACTATACAGTTAACTGGAAAGCTACCATCAATTAACTGAAACATCTAACCTAAAATGGACCATGTGCAAGCATGCACGTCCTTATTTAAAGCAAAGTTAACTGGCCACTACCTTCAATTAACTGGAAACCTTAACCCTAACTCCTGTGTTGATAATTCCAAGAATGAGATAGGCATGTGTTAAGTCAGCAAGTGAACTGAAGACTGAAAGTCAAGTTAACTGCCGCTCATGACTCAACCCTTGAAACTAACTGCAGGTTCCAATTGGCAGATCACTCCATGTCAACTCGGTCTAACACTTCGATCAAGAACTCATCGATCTCTCTGTCATCTGGCACTTTGACGCTGCTAAAAATAACAGTCTGTTTCTTTAGTTCTCTGCCACTTTCTGTAATTGTGTGCATGCCATCTTTACAATCTTCAGTCGCCTTTCTGAAACTGGCTGCAATCACTGAAATATTCTCTAATTTAGGCGCCATAGGTTCACCTTCAAGGCTGTCACGAATCATCTTCTCGAACTCTGCTTGTACTTTGTCCAACTCAACATACGTGCCATCTTCAAGAAGATAATGACACGGAATCTGAACAACGAAACCGCTGACAAGTGCAAGCACTCCAACTACATCATCCTTGAGTGAAAACAACTTAGTAGAGATCTTCTCGCATATTTCCGTTCTGAGAAGGTGCTGCTCTCTCCAAGTAAAAACTTTATCTTGATCCTCGACCATCTCTAAGGCATCGTATGCAATTGACAACTGAGATACAAGAACACGATCCTTTGCCAAACTCTCCGCAACTGCAATCTCAAGTGACTGAACACCCTGACGAAGCTTATGTGCATCACTTCTCAACTGATACATATCTGCAAGAAGACACCGACCAGAAGCAACTAAACTATCAATCCAGTTGTCCAAAAGTCTGCCATGACTGACTAACTGATCCAATTTTCATTGTTCTGCAGGTGTACTCTGAGGAAGAACAGGTGCTCTATTTGGATTCCCGTGAACAAGATCAGAAATGTACTGACGAAGTTGACTATTTTCAGCCTTGAGTAAGGCTTTATCTTCTCCATCCTTCGTGATTCACTCTTCAAGATTATTAGTGACGATCTTCAGAAGAGTCACGTCTGTTTCTCTAGTGGTCCTGCCAAGATTTGCCTTAGTAAATGTAAAATCACCAACTTCGACTTCATCTAAGCTTTTACCCTCTGGAGGAACGGCAACTTCGATCACAATCTCTGATTCTGGAGTTTTCTCGATATGCACTGCTTAATGTCCCCATTTTGGCATTAGAGTTCATTAAAGAGTTAGCCTATTATCGCGACCCTCGTGGTGATGGATGGTATAAGGGGTCTAGTTGGGTTAAACCGACAGGTTGGCAGTTTGATCGATGAGCTTTTCGTTTGGGCTGTTCGAACTTCGCTAGGGAAGTTGCTATTTTTAGCAGTTCCTGGCAGGCAGCGTGGGACCCCTGCTATTTTTAGCAGTATGGCTTTGGCAGCGTTCAGAATCACTTCAGTGTTCGTCAGCTTCAGACGGATCAGTCATCGGATGAGTAACGAGGGAGATATTAATATTTAATTATATTAATTAAATATTAATTATTTGATGATTATAATATAAAGTTATAATATTAAATTATAACTTAAGTGATTTTAATGAGGGGTCGCCCATCATCAGGAAAGGGGCCAATTTGGCAATTAATTTATTATAAAATATTTGAGCTGAGACTATTGAATAATTAAAAGGAAAAGTTCGAAATATTTTAATGAAACCCTATCTTTGTGGAAATCGCACTTTTCAAGAGATAAAGGGTTTTGCATTGGGTTTTGTGCCATTATGATGATTATTGATTTTGAGATTGATCAACTTTGATCTGAGCAAGAGACTTTAGGGTTTCAAGTTCGAATTCCTTGGGGAACGAGCCATCTCCATCGGAAGCAATTCAGAGGGTGTGAAATAACACTTGATTTATTGCCAGCAGAGGTTTCTTCATTCAGAGGAAATCATTGATCTTCAGAGGATTCATTATCTTCAGAGTTTCTTTCAGTGTTTGCATCCAGAGCATATCTATTCATCAAGGCGCACCATTATCAGAGTCCTAGACAGTTAATTCAAAGGAGGCCGTACATTCTTTATTGCTGTTTCTGATAGGCCGTACCTTGCTGCAGGCCGTACTTTCTGTCCTTGAGCCGTACTTTAGTCTTCAAGAGAAACGCCTCCCTTTCAGACTTCCAGTTTGCTTCTTTGAGGACGCTGGGGTTCCAGAAGGCATTGGGGATTACTAGACAGGAGGAGAAAGGAGAAAACAACTCAGCGGTACCAGATTTTGATCATCTGCAGCTTGCTGTTTACCAGGTTTTTTCTCAATAAAAGATTGTATTCTTTATTGCATGATATCAAATCTATGTTGTATTGAGCCCATATGAACAATAGATGAAGCGCCTTCAATATTTCTTGTATTTCCTATGCATGTTGGCCATTTAGCATTTTTATAGAATTTATTATTATTTTCAAGCAAATTCGCATTCTTTCAATTACATGCAAAAAACCCAAAAACTACAAAAAAACCCAAAAACATCAGAAAAGACAAACAAAACTGTCAGATTTGAGAAACGGCGGAAACTAGGGTTTCTACAGTGGTATCAGAGCTAAATCCTGCCATCCTGAGGGTTTTAGTAGTCTTATGCAGCCGGAACAGATTGGGTCTCACAGGTATTTCACATGCAGGCGAGCCTTGGTTGACAGGCAACAGGGTTCGATCCGGCAGCCGGAAAACATGGCTGACAGAACAGATATTCGTAGAACAGAGATTCCACATCATAACAGAGATCGGGACGATGCAGAGGTTTTGCATGCACTCAGAGATCTTCGTGCAGGTCAACGGCAGTCAAATGGTGTATTACAGCAGTTGGCAGTTGCACTTCAGAGATTGGGTACTCCGAGGAGACCGTCACCACATCGTGACGACGATAGGAGTGATGCAGGATCACAGAGAGCTCCTAGGACAGCTTCACGGACAGCAGATAGGCCTACTAGGCCTACATTTGTGAGACAGGAGCCCGATGAGGCTGTTGCAGGTGAGAAGCATGAGGGTTTGTTCGCTGGTACACTTAGGGCAGCGAACAACGAGTGGGAGTTAGTACCACCTGAGGCCAGCGAAAGGATTACCATGGAAAGAACACCACAAAACACAGAAAGAGAAGTGATTAGCATGTTCCAGGAGTATAGCATTCTACCTCAGAAAATTAAAAAGGAACTTCCTTTCATGAGTTACATGGATTTGCGCCCGAGTCTTTGCCATAAGACAGAGTTTGCCAAGAAGAAATATCTCACTATAGCTCATGAGTTGTTTACACCTGAAAAGGATAGAGAATCTACACATAAGGATGATACAACTCTTCATCAAAATGATTTGGTATCTTCAGATTCCTATGAAGAATGCAGAAATTTATGTGATGAATTTGATAGAAGTGCTGATTTGATTCAAGAAAACACTAACACAGCTTTGGGTAATGATTTACCTACATCGTCCTTACAAGAGGTGACTCAAGAAGTTTCTACTATGGAGGTTACTTCTGATTTTCAGGACAGCGATGATGAAACTTCGCGTGAGCATGAGACAGTAGCGATTTCACATATGCAAAGTAATCCTATTGAGTTGTCACATGAAGAGACTCAAGAGTTGGGTACTAGTGATGCATCTGGTGTTGAGAAGTTATGTCATGGTGAGTCTGATTTTCCGGATCAGATCTTTGAAAACAAGCTAGAGGATTCATATGTTGATATGGAATCCCAGGACCATGCTTTGGATGGGCATGCAGTTACTTTGGGAGTAGAAGCGTGTGAAGATACTGTCATACCAGCAACTTCTACCATGCCAGTTGAGCCATCCTTTGAGGTACAGAGCAGCAATACCTTAGATATTGAGGTGTGCATGGATGAAAGCACACATGATGCTGCTTATCATGTATTGAGTGATGACGAATCAACCTCATATCATAGGGCGTATTGTGAACCGGAAAACTTGTATGGGGGTCGTAAGCTACAAAATCCTCATCATTTGGTTGGGCAACTACAAGTGAATGACAATATGATTGCCACAGCCCTTGAGCATTTTGACGTTGCTCGTCAGATGTTGACTACCTATGGTTGGAGCCCTCCTTTGAGCCCTCCTTTGACAGATGAGCACGGTGATAGTGGTTTTTCCCTTGCAGAGATACATGCACTACGAGAAGCAATTGGAATGATGAAACAAAATTACCTAAAACTACTTGCAGACAGGGATTTCCTTCTCGAGTGGGATTGCATTTGTTATGATGCATTGAAGGGAAAGGAGGAGTAGATCGATGAGCTCACTTATGAGCTTGAGGTGACTATGGACTCATTGCAGAGCACCCAGTTGGCCCTTCAAGAGTCACAGTTACAGATTGAGAAGCTTACCGTGGCGTTGAGTTTGGCACAATCTTCACCATTTTTGGATATAGTTTAGATTTCCATGGCAGCGGTTGGTGAGGAGTATACGCCCATGGTTCATAGCAGTGAGGGATATGTTGAGGATGTGGTTACATCCATCACGGTCACAGGTGCAGTTGATACAGGTAGGATGAGTGCACTGGTTGAGAGTTGCAGTGAGCCACGCGTTGCACCAGGTTCTCCTGAGATTAGTCCCATGACAGGTGTTGTAAGGCAGATCATTGATAGTTCCTGTGACATGGTTGTTGATTCGCTAGAGAGTTGTGTGACAACCCTCGACACTTGTCCATCTTCACAGAAGATATCCAAAGTATCATCCAGTTGGGAGATTGCTTCTTATGTTGATTTGTTTCCCTCTCCTGGAAGCAAATCAATCATTTTTTCCGATACAGTTGATTATGATCAGCAGCTGGTTGAGCCAAGTCAGGAGTACGATTCAATTTATTATTCCAGCGATTCAGAGATGGATGATTCAGATCAGTATGGAGTGATTGTGCAGTTTGTGAATAATCCATTATTTGAATTTGATGGTGGTTTGATCTATGATAATCCACTCTTCGAGTTGGAAGCTGATCGTACTCTTGATACTAGTTCTGGGTTGGGTGATAACCGTAGTGTTTGGGATTGTTCCAGTGCATCGCAATTCCAAACAAGACTCACAGAGGAGTTTAATGGGGTGTACACGGTGAGGAGTGCTTATAGCTTTTTCTTTGATCCACCTGTACATGATTCGTATTCGATGCACAATTCTTGTGCACAGGGTGATTCTCTTGGTGCAGTCGAGGGAAGTAATTCATTACTGTGTGCAGAGTTACCATCTTCGAAAGATGGGATTAGCGGCTGCAAGTACTCGACTCAGTTGTTTGTGGAGTATTACTTGCAGGGACAGCAGTCAGTTATCCATCATGCCGATATGTATTTGACAGGGCTTGCTACTTCTCTGTCGCAGATTTTTCATATGGGTACATGGTTACAGGGCGACTATGGTGTTAGTTGGCATGATGGCTTGGACAGTTATCACATCCATGAGTGTTTAGCAGAGGACAGGGAGAGATTCGGGGTAGCAGATGCTTCTAGAAGTTTTTATCTCTGCATGACAGGTGGATGTGAATTCATATTGTATTGGGATCCCGGTGGCGACAGCTTTGGCACCGAGTATTTGATGGGTCCCATTGGGTTACTTCACTATTCTCAGCATGGTGAAGTTGGAGACAGTAGAGCGCAGTGGCCGCCTGAGGATGACAGTCACGACAGACTTTCACTCTGGGTTTGGGATCCAGGGATAGCTCGCGCAGTTGAGTTTTTATTGATGCTACAGGAGACAGTTCGTGATGTGTGGGACATTTCACAGTTTTTCTTTTGGGCCTCCCGAGGATTGGAGTTTCTTTGCAGTGGAGATTGCTTGGGGACAAGCAATTTCAGGGAGGGTGGATTGTAATGTCCCCATTTTTGGCGAGCATCAAAGTTCGTAAGAGTTAGCCTATTATGCAACCCTCGTAGGCTGATGGATGGTATAGAGGGTCTAGTTGGAGTTGGCTTAGCTTCAGTTGGTGAAGTTTGATCAGTAGGCTTTCGTTTGGGCTCAATCGGAGACTTCTTGCAGAAGTTGCTATTTTTAGCAGTTCCTGGCAGGCAGCGTGGGACCCCTGCTATTTTTAGCAGTATGGCTTTGGCAGCGTTCAGAATCACTTCAGTGTTCGTCAGCTTCAGACGGATCAGTCATCGGATGAGTAACGAGGGAGATATTAATATTTAATTATATTAATTAAATATTAATTATTTGATGATTATAATATAAAGTTATAATATTAAATTATAACTTAAGTGATTTTATTGAGGGGTCGCCCATCATCAGGAAAGGGGCCAATTTGGCAATTAATTTATTATAAAATATTTGAGCTGAGACTATTGAATAATTAAAAGGAAAAGTTCGAAATATTTTAATGAAACCCTATCTTTGTGGAAATCGCACTTTTCAAGAGATAAAGGGTTTTGCATTGGGTTTTGTGCCATTATGATGATTATTGATTTTGAGATTGATCAACTTTGATCTGAGCAAGAGACTTTAGGGTTTCAAGTTCGAATTCCTTGGGGAACGAGCCATCTCCATCGGAAGCAATTCAGAGGGTGTGAAATAACACTTGATTTATTGCCAGCAGAGGTTTCTTCATTCAGAGGAAATCATTGATCTTCAGAGAATTTATTATCTTCAGAGTTCTTTTCAGTGTTTGCATCCAGAGAATATCTATTCATCAAGGCGCACCATTATCAGAGTCTTGGACAGTGAATTCAGAGGAGGCCGTACATTCTTTATTGCTGTTTCTGACAGGCCGTACCTTGCTGCAGGCCGTACTTTCTGTCCTTGAGCCGTACTTTAGTCTTCAAGAGAAACGCCTCCCTTTCAGACTTCCAGTTTGCTTCTTGGAGGACGCTGGGGTTCCAGAAGGCATTGGGGATTACTAGACAGGAGGAGAAAGGAGAAAACAACTCAGCCGTACCCGATTTTGATCATCTACAGCTTGCTGTTTACCAGGTTTTTTCTCAATAAAAGATTGTATTCCTTATTGCATGCTATCAGATCTATGTTGTATTGAGCCCATATGAACAATAGATGAAGCGCCTTCAATATTTCTTATTTCCCTATGCATGTTGGCCATTTTAGCATTTTTAGAATTTATTATTATTTTCAAACAAATTAGCATTCTTTCAATTACATGCAAAACCCAAAACTACAAAAACCAAAAATGTCGGAAAGAGACAAACAAAGCTGTCCCGGTTGCGAAGCGGAGAAACTAGGGTTTCCTACGCACTTGTTTCTTTATCTTCTTACTTGTTGACCTTTACGATAAGGTTCGCGAACTTCCGGTTAATCCACCGAATTTATATGGCCGGTTCCTTCGACTCCCCTAAAGATTTACTTAGGCCAACAAGGCCGAACAATATTTCAATCCGAGGAAATTTGTCCCGATGTATCAACTTTAGGGTGGTTAGTGTCTCTCAGATCCACAATTTGAAGCTGAGGTGTCCTGAAGGCTGGGAAATCCCTATGTCAATAGAGGTTGTCGCATTAGAGGTGAACTAGGGAGGAGGTGAAACATGAGGCTCAGCCTAAATAACTGTCTCTACCGGAACCTCAGGAACATTCTCAACCTGTTTCTGCTTCCTCTTACGAGTAGCTCTTTTCCCTGTGTTTCCACTGAGTTTAACCCCTTCAGGAGGTATTATAATGGCTTTGACTAAGATTAATAGCATAAGAAATTGAAGATAGCTTGAGAAATCCTTTGGCCCGACTCGCACAGGCTTTTAGTTGGTTTGCTCTCCAAGAACAACTTGCTAGTCTTAATAACTGATCTGGAAACCTCTTCAATGGGGAGTATTCTCATGGCTGACAATCCAATTGAGCAAGAGGTAGCTCTTAGAACAACTTGATCCTTAACATATGAATTGAGAAGAACTTCTCCATCATCATCCAACAGACCATCAACATCTTCTGACAGGTAATCAGAAAGCTGTCCAATAGTAAGTCTACAATAATGATGACGACGAACTTCGAACTCATCTTCACAATTAGCCCAGAAGTCTTCAAGTGCTGGCTTATGTGCAATCCCTCGCTCTAACCGATCTGCATAATGACCGAGAGGATCATAGGAACGCCTCTCAGTGTAAGTCTTGAGTTTGAACCTTTCTATCTCAGTAGTCATAAACTTGGCATCTGTCGCCGCATTGCATGTGTAAATTCCCAACGTGAATGGAAAATTAGCAGCAGTCTTATGACGACTACGAAGAAAGAACTGAACATGCTGCATCTGTCTGAGGAACTCCATGAAAATGAGCTTGTCTGACGGATATCTTGGCAACATCAGGGGCTCTCCAACATACCCATAAACACGAAGGTATGTGAAAGTAGGAAACTGTATGAACCAATCTGCCCAAGTCTCCGTCGCTGATTTGGCCTCGGCTGAAATGCGAATGTGCATTTCGTCATCAAGATCTCTCACGGTTCTCATGGAAAAGTGATCATTGACTGCTTTGAAGTCCTGCTCGGATTGAGAAAACTCCAACTGAGAATAATACTCATGAACACGCTGAACACCGAGAGTGCCATTAGTTTTTAGAAGTCTATAGCTACCTTGAAATGCGACCAAGTACACCAAGTAGGATATCATATGAAACTCATGATATTTGAGAAAGTTAGTAATTTGCTGATGTAAGCAATCACTAATCAGCATAGCCTAATCAAAACGCTCTGTACCATCAAGAATTCTGGTAATCAGGTAAAACATCCATGGACGGAAAGTACTAGCATCTGATTGACCTGTAACTCGGTTGAGTAAAGTTATCAAAACAGTAACTTCCTCCTTGAATTCTCTACGACCAACCTTCTTAGGCAAGTTAGTTTTCTGCACTGTCAACCATTTTTGAGCAACCTTTCTCTGTGAACGTTGTGGATCAGTATCCCATATCTTCTCACAAGCTTCAAGAACCACAGTAAAGTTATCTGAGCAAGGAGGAATAGCAAAACATTTCTCTATGTCCTTCGGTTTGAGACTGCAAACAACTCTGCCATCTGCTGATCTGATTTGACGTGAAGACGAGTTATAATGCTTAATGCAAGCAAGAACGAACTCGAGATCAAAAGTAGTAACAGGAATGGATGCCGCTGCTAGCAACCCTGAACGTTCAAGATTCTTCAACGAACTGCTGCTAACACCTTCCAAACTGCTCAGATTAACCACTGGATAAACATGATTCAGGTCTGTATCTGAAGTTTTGATGAAATTATGGGTAAGGGCTGATTTCACCTTGTAATCAATAAGATTGAACTACATTTTGAAAATGATGACTTTTGACTGTAAAGTCGAATATATTTGGAGAACTTTCTGAAAACCTCTGGACAAAGCTAAAAATAGCCTCTGACGAAAGAAATTTTCGAAGTTTTTCTGGAACGTGGGTTTTGTGCACAACTGAATTCTGAACAAACCCAGATAACTGGATTCTCGAAAAAATGTGTTTCAAGCCCACATGCAAAGAAATTCTCGGAAAAAAGCACAGAGCTTCAGAATGAAGACTAGGGGCGATTTCCTCGAAAAAATCTAAGACGTGGGTTTTGTTGTATATGCTGAAATATGCGAACCCAGATGATCAGATTCTGAAAAAGTGTTGAGTTTCTTTGACATGCGAAGAAAGTACCTAAGGTGAGAAATAGAAGAAATAAGACAGAAGATAGAAAGTTTTGCTTGTCTGCTTCTGAAAAATTTGCCAATCTCTTCTCTGGAATTTGATAAAACCTGTATGCAAAGTGGAAATAAAGTCTAGAATTGCCTTCCTCTGAACAATCTGAACTCGTTGCTACGAAGAACGCTGAAATCGGACACCTGTATCACCTTTAGCTTGCTGGTCGCTCAAGAAGATATGAGCTTCAGAGCAAAAGATGATAAAATAATGGACGCCATGGCTGAAATATATAGAATTTCATCTTTGAAAATTCGCATTAAGCAAGGAATGCTTGAAAAGTGCGCTTGGTTTCTAATTGGACCCCATTTCTAGTTAACTAAAACTCGAATATGCTAAATAAAGAGCCATGCATTAGGGTTTGCCCTTCAACACTTCAGTTAACCACTCTATACTAGTTTGACTTCAGTTAATCATCTTCTCAAGTTCGCCATCCTTCACATTTGCTTTGGATTCACCAAATTTGACCTAAGGCGACCCTTTTGATAACTTCAGTTAACAATCTTGATTGAGATGAGGAATTCGCCATCTTCATGCAATAAACACCCTAAAAATAGCGACCCTTTTCAAACTT